>JAWPHD010004126.1:0-196457 GCA_037043455.1 Cyrtodaria siliqua
TTATATCAATTGCCACGGTTCCGGTTGAATGATTTTTGACAGAGTTATGGCCCCTTATACAGAAACTTTATCTTTGCAAGTAGAGCGTCCACAGGCCCTCTTGGGCCTCTTGTTTTATTTCATTATCTTGAAGTAAACCAGCTAGTGTCGGGCAATCTTCGCAGATCATAGACAATTTGAAAAAATACTATATTTGTGGGGGAAAAATGTATGTCGCCATGCCTGATTGACGAGGGGGCATAATATAGCGTAGCCAAGTTCATCTATCATTCTGTCTCAATTCCAAAATGTTTGTGGTCTCACATCACAATTAATTTTCCCATAGGGTTACTGTGCAGCCTTTTGTACTATGACTTACAATTTAGAGTACTAATGTCGTAATAATTTCGGTGGAATATATATTTTCAAAACACACATGACAGCGTTCATGATTTTTTTCGTACATGCCATTTAGTGCATTTCTTTGAATTTATCGTGCAATCCACAGCAATAACACATGAAGACTTTATCTTTATTCGGATATAGATCATTATATGTGTTTTATGTGGATTTTCTTTTGTTCAGTTCACTCGAACGTCATCTGAAGTTCAAATGAAACTCCCGATTTCATTGATTGAATTTAGATGATCTTCTCATGAATAGATTAGATGAATGGTTGATCTGACGTGACCTACAGGGGAGTGTGGTCAGATTTTATAGCAGAGAGTATCAAAGCGTAATTAGGATATGATGTTAATGAAATTGCAGGTGTCACAAGTGTTCCATGGAACACACTTCTATTTAAAAAAAAATTATGACCACTTTTATACTTGTTTAAAGTTTTGTATGCAAGCTTGTATCATGGAAACTACTTTACATAATGGATTGAAAGTCATAAAGCCAGGTTCTACAACTCGAGCTTTTTATTTAAACAAAATTATGGCCCCTTTTATTGTGTTGTCTGCGTAGCATGGCAAACACTTCAGTTGTCAGTCACACTTTAACCTGCAATCTAACCTTTGCCAAAACCTAAAGTAATTGACCTATGTTCATGAAGCTTCACACACATCTTGATCTTACCTCAAGGAAATCTATTACACATGTCCAATAACTCTGGCTTTCATTTTGGCAGAGTCATGTCCCTTTTCATAAAATTTTAACCTCCTACCTAATCAAGGGCATAACTGACCATCACTTGAAAAGTATTTGACCAATAATCATGAAACTTCACAAATACCTTCATCTTACTTCAAGGAATGTCGTTACACATGTCCAGTAACTCTGACTTTCATTTTGGCAGAGTTATTCCCCTTTTCATAAAAATTTAGCAAGCACTCTAACCTCACACATTCATGAAACTTTTCTCAAATGCCATTGATATGTCCAATAACTCTGAATTTCATTTTGGCAGGGTTATGGCTTAAACTTAAACCTGCAACCCAACCTAGCTCATAACTTGGAAAAATATTGACCTACGGTCATGAAGCTTTATACAGTTCTTATTTATTATTCAATGTAGAGTTGTGCCCTTTTTCATAAAATGGTCACAATTTTAAAAAAACAACTCTTCTCTATAATTCATGAAAGATTGCACCCCCTGTCTTTAAACTTTCTAGTTATTAGATTGTTCTTGCTGTTATCAGCATATGGCAGGCGACACATGTGTTCCTTGGAACACCTTTCTAGTAAGTTAGAAAAAGTTGGTTACTGTTTTGTATGTAAGCATATCAACTTAGTTTTAAATTTAATTTTTTCATTTTATCTTAAAATCTGCTTAAAGAATTCAGTGACACATCACACATGCATTCACTTTCATATGAAGAACTCAGAGACAATCGAGTGCCATAGTTCTGTTAGGTAATTAAGCAGAATTATGCCTTTCAACTTAGTTTCCCAATAAATGGACAAGGCCTCAAAAGTCGAGCGTCTGCACCGACGGGTGGTGCTTGTTCTCATCCTTTGTCTTCTAAGACCATATACAATTTTACATACAATAGACATCTTTATAACCGCTAGAGAGATTTCCATGAAACTTTACCCCAATGTTAATTGGGGGTCCTTGCAGAATTCAGTTTTGGTCAACAAGCTTTATTCAATATGGAATCCAATAAATACTAAAATAGTTAAATTTTGATATCAGACTTGTAATATCAGCACTTCTGGTGGTCATGTGAAAAAAATATGTGTTTCCGTAGCGTAACTCGAAGGCATTTTTGTGGCTTGATAGATACATACAAGTTATTAATTTCAAACTTTTTCTGCCATCAAATAAAAAATAAGGTAGTGGCAGTGGATGACGCATCTTCATTGAACTGCCATAGTATCAATCTATCCTCCGAGCACGTTAAAGAACCATAGGAATCTATTCGATAATAAGAGTAGGGCACGGTTCCCGGATTCCTATGTATCCTTCCCCTCTCTCTGGGGCGGCTCTAAATAACCTATACTGTGTTGATGAGCCGATAAACAACATTCAATTCAATTTGTATGAACAAACAAGGTACCAAGCAATATTCCTGCAGTAGATAAGAGACAAAATATGTGTGTAGCAGCAAAAGGAGCATTATTTGAGTAGAAACTTCCCTGGTACTACGACTTCACTCCAGTAACATCAGGGGTCGAATTTCACTCTTACGGACTCGCAAAATGCGAGTTGATTTTTCAGATTGCTACTGACAATGTCGAGCACTTGCTTTTTTCTGCGAGTAGAAATAAACAAGAGGTCAATGACCTTGAAGCTCTACTGATAGATTTTTGATAGCTAGGTCAACATTACTGTGAGGACTGTAAGTTTCATGAAAATCCATCAAGTAGTTTCATAGGGGTAGCCTGTAAAGTTTCATGAAAATTCGTCAAGTAGTTACAGAGGAGTAGTCGTTACAAGTTTTTACTAGATAACTCTATATAAACAAAGATGGCCGCTGACAGCCATGTTTAACATCGAATCAAAACGATTTTCGGCAAGGAACAACATCATGACATGCTGATCATTTTAGAAAAAGTCCCATATCAATATCACTTATAGTTTTCAAGAAGTAGTCGCCATAAACTTGTTTTTTGAAAATCTATTTTTAGCCGTGGCAGCCATCTTGAATTTCCAGCCGACCTGAAGTTTTGCTGGGATCAATTAGACATCAAGAGCAACATTCGTGTGAAGTTTCATGAAAATCTGTCAAGTAGTTTCAGAGGAGTAGCCGCTACAGGTTTTCATTATATAACTCTATGTAAACAAAGATGGCCGCTGGCTGCCATGTTTAAAGTCGAATCAAAATAATTTTCGGCAAGGATCAACATCATGTCATACTGATCATTTTAGAAAAAGACGCATATCAATATCACTTATAGTTTTCAAGAAGTAGTCGCTACAAACTTGTATTTTAAAATTCTATTTTTAGCTTTGGCGGCCATCTTGGATTTCACATCAACATGAATTTTTGCTAGGATCAACTAGACTTAATGGGCAACATTTCTGTAAAGTTCCATGAATATCCATCTAGTAGTTTCAGAGGAGTAGTCGCTACAAATTTGTACTAAATAACTGTATGTAAATAAAGATGGCCGCTGGCAGCCATGTTTAACGTCGAATCAAAACGATTTTCGACAAGGACCAACATCATGTCATGCTGATCATTTTAGATAAAGTCCCATATCAATATCACTTCGAGTTTTCAAGAAGTAGTCGCTACAAAATTGTTTTTTAAAAATCTATTTTAAGATTTGGCGGCCATCTTGGATTTCATATCAACATCAATTTTTGCTAGGATCAACTAGACTTCATGGGCAACATTTCTGTAAAGTTTCATGAAAATCCGTTCAGTAGTTTCAGAGGAGTAGTCGCTACAAAAAAAAAGTTTACGGACGGACAGACGGACAGACGGACGACGGACGCCGCACCACGGCATAAGCTCTGCTGATCTCTGATCAGTAGAGCTAATAACACACACTTGATTGAATATCACCCACGACAGACTGACAGAACCAACAAATGGTATGACGACATAATATGTAGTCAAACCTCTCTCCAATTCCACGATTATTTGCGTAACTTCATTGTCAAACGAAAATAAGATTGACGCTTATCCAGTAATTAAGACTAGTGCAAGCGTCTATACGGTCAGATAACTCGGGACTTTACACAATCAATTATCATGGCAGATTCGTCTGCTCGCAAAATCACTTCGTTTTTCAAAAGACAAAATGGCGTGATGGAGTCGATGGAACGCGGAGAAAAGTAAGGTTCACAATACATACTTCCATCAACACAATAATCAATAATAAATTATAACAAACAAATGAAACGGTGCAGTAAACAGTACTGTAGTATATAATAGGATTATTACTAGAGTAACGTGTTCTGGAAGTTGGTATCACCTCGAGTAGGTAAATGCCAGATCAAGGATCACACGAGAGGCGGAGCCTCGAGTGTGATCCTGATCTGGCATTTACCTACGAGAGGTGATACAGTCAGTTATCACATAATAAACGACATACCGGTTCATATATTAAAACACTATTTTGAAACAGAATTTACATCCCGTTATTACTTAATAAAAATGCTAGTGAGAAGCGAGTTTAGCTAGTAGATTTTTTAGTCATTGGATATTTTTAGCTAGTGGCTAAATTTGTGAAATTCGACCCCTGAACATTGCCATATTCATTATCAATCCAAATTACAAAACAGTGAATTTGAAACCAGGTATTTGCCCTTTAGAAACCGTTGTGTTATTAGTGGAATATTTACTGTCTTTGAACTCAAAGTCAACTCCTTCTGCTGATACACAGGACAGTCCGGATTTCCCATAATAACCTGTGTCCGCTTTAACACACAGAACTATGTGGTATTCCTGATTGGCCAGCAAATTTACACCATCAGCCCCATTGGCAGTCTTAACTTCAACTTCATAAATTGGTTTAGTTGTCTGAGATGTAATACGGCAAATGGAGACAGAAAGGTCGATCCCTGCCTTATCTTTCAAGGTTAAAGTAATCTCCAAAGTACCATTTTCTCTACAATTTCCATAAACATAAACATAGTCTAGCCTTATATCTTTTCTTGCTGTAAAAGCTATTGCATCTGCTTTGTTTCCCCTATAACCCCAGCCAGTTCCTTGCACAGTGAATCTATTTATAGATCCCTGTTTCCTGTTTGAATCTGCTGCACTCAGCTTGGCCGGTGGTAATACTCTAGACCCTTTTTGCTGATTCTGCTGTGAACTTTTCCCCTGTCTAAATCCGGTTCCAACCTGTCCCATGGCTGTGGTAGATTGCTGAATTTGCTCTTCAGTGAAATTGCCAAGAGACTTCAGTTTGTTCAGATTAGCTTCTATGGTTGGATCAATGTTGAACTTTATGGTTTCGTTCATCCCCTTGGACATTTCATCTCTTTCTTTTCCTGCACGTTCGGCACTTTCTTTACCTCGCTTTAAGTCAACAAATAATTGCGACTCGTTACTTGCGTCTGCAGACTCAATCTGTTTGAGCCACCTTTCCATGGATGCGATGATGGCATCACAAGTGTCAATGTTCACCTGCATGCCAGTGTATAGACTCTGGTATCGCTTGTCCATCTCGTCAGTAGCAGATTTCTCAAGTTTGTCCAGGATGTTGTTCATTCTTTTACGAAAATCTTTAATGGTGGTCAGTCCTTCGTCTCTCTCCTTGGTTATTATGGTCTGGTCAGTTTTTCGTGACGATTTCAGTTTGGTCATATCGCTCTTTACTTTCTCAAGGTCACTTTTTACGTTTTTGAGTTCTGCACTTTTACTTATTCCTGTAGCTATATCAGGGATATAGTCAAGATCTTCACATGACCTGAAATTTGATTTCATAGTGATTAAAAACAAGAAGAGCACATAAACCCGTAATTGTTTTATGTGCAAAATATATTCGATTCTTGATAATAAAAAGAAGATATAAAAATCGAACAGGAAAAGTAGCATTCAATGACAACATTCAGCCACAAACACACAAACACTACCTGTACTAAAAATAAACCATTTGGCCCTGAAAGCTATCTGTTTCATGCATAAGGACAGTATACATGGTACACAACATACTAGTACAATAGTTCACATGAGTTTTCACCATATTGTATTGAAACTATTTATTTGGCTTAGTTTGCACAGTTTTATTCTATTCAAATGATTTGATTTCATAAGTTTTAAGACTTTCTAAACTTTGTCATCTGTTTCGTTTAACGCTTTTAAGGAACACACAGCAATCTTGGTTTTTTAAAAACTCACGGCATCCTGTTAGTTTTTCTGCATAATTTGCCTTTGTTCAATCAATAATGTTAATTATAACAAATTATAACAATAATGTAAAGCAAATAATTTTTGCATATTACTAACTATTGATAATATTGCACCAATTATATATGAAAATCTATAGTAGAATAAAAAGAAAAAGGTAAAACACAACCATTAATTTAATTATATGCAGGCAGTTTTAAAGTCAACATGATACTGAATTAATAATAAAATTTGAATGATTGATGAAAATGTCAATATTGCTATGTGTCCCTTTAAGAAACATGATCTACCTTTAATACAATGACCTTTCTCTACAGTGACCTTTCACTATGATATCTTGATAAGGAAGTACATTTAAAGTGCACACACCATAACCGAAATATAAAGTGAAAGTTAGTATCAAAAGAGTTTTGTCAATAGATATTTGAAAAGTTTACCTGTTAAACATAAACATTTGGTGTCAGCAAATGTTTATTAACTGAAAATTTAACAGTAAATTAACACCGAAGGAGAATTTTGAGTGCCTCAAAGGCCAGGATAGTAAAGACACTGTGTCTAAAACTTGCTCGCCTCTCACCGCTACAGGTTCGAATCTCACTGGGAGCTCAACTTGTCAAGTGAGAAGGTGTCTATTCTTACGGGAGGTATACAGTATCGGTTTTACCTGGGAAAAATGGGGAAAAAAAGAAAAAAAGATTCAGCATTTAAGCCTTGAGAATTGTAAACTGATTTACTATGACCCAATTAAATGGTGAGTTGTCCATTTTACAAATACAGCGATTTACTTTCACCTTCAAATTCCCACATATTGGCTTTTTTAAACTTTACCAACAATGTTGTGTTTTAATAACTATTTCGTGATAATTTAAATTAAACATGACCATGAGCATCGACCGTTATTATTCCCACACTTAAAAAAAAGAGTTAGGGTGTTTTGTTAACACCTCTGTTCGTCCGTCCGTCCGTCTGTCCATCAATTACATGCACCATGTCTTCTCCTAAACCACCTAGCGATATTCAACTAAATTTAGTGTATGACATCTCCACATGATAGCTGTGAGCAAGAGCAACATTATTTTTGGCTCTGCCAACAGGGGCCTTCAGTGTCAAATACACTAAAAACTCAATTACACAGTTATTTTTCCATTTTTTGCACATGACTTGGTATATATACTCGACTGAATATTTATTTTTACGATATTTATATAGTTTTCACCATACATTTTAGAGGTAAATTTTATGAAATTAATTCTACGGGTTAAACATAAAATTCTTTGTTCAATAATGAATGATTCTCGCAGCAGTGTGCATGGTACCCACCTGTGCTCCAAGGTCATGCATGTGGTACAGCCTATATTGTCATGGCCCTGACAAATCATGTCTACTGGTTTTCCATCATGGGCGGCACATTTCTCTTTGGGCACTGCCCGTGGTTTCTGTGGTCCCTTGTTCCTCATCTCGTACTGGCCCAGAAGCTTGTTACGGTGATCACTCATTCCTGGGAATTTATTATGGTGCTCGATACAAGTCGTGCAGAAGTATTCCCCACATGCTGTACAATAATTCACTGCCTCCTTGTTTTTATTCTACCTCTCACATGGTGTACACACAAACACAAATGTTTCATCAGAAGCCAGGTTAATTGAGCGGGAAAACTGTCCTCCACCAGTCGCCATCTTGATCTCCTGTTTAACCAGTTTACACCTGTTATTCACTATTTTACAAAATTAATAAGGAAGTAGTTCAAAGACCTAGCTGGTACTCCGAAATATGTTGAGTCTTGCATTCAATAGCCCACATAAATCCATTATATCTGAAAACCAGCTTTATAATCTTAATTATTAACCTCATTTGTCATGCCGTCATATTGCTCAGATTTTCAGATTGCTTATGAAATATTTAGCAAAATAAAGTAACTAAAGCTCTGTTGAAGTTAAATATATCCAATATTTGGGAAATTGAAAGTGAAAGTAGATACCTGTATTTGTAAAATGGACTCGACTTGCCTTCTGTTTGGGTCACACTAAAGTGGTTTATAGGGAAGGCAGGTTTCAACACTTAACCAGGGTTTATTAAAGGGACACACATCAAACTTGATCATTGAAATGAAATTCCTTGTACTTCAAACTTCGGTTATAGTTGTATCTTAAGTACAGTACAATTTATTGGCTTAGGAACGTTTCAGATATTGGGTGGGGTGGAGGGGAGTGGGAATGGGGAAGGGAGGGCAGAAGTCATAAACTGAGAAAATAAACATTTTAAATATTTACATTTTTTGCTAATTTTATGTCCTGTGACTGTTAAATTACAGGACACATTGTTGGTCTGTCAGCTCATAATTTGGCAAAATAAATGCATAGTTATTAAAATAGTACCCCTCTATGATCCCACCCTACCGCCCAAACCAATGTAAATAGGTGACTTCACACGCCATGAACTCCAAACCCCACCTCCCTTCATGTTTATTTTGTCATTTTTTATCATGCTCATTCAAGGTTTTCATGTGGCAACGTGGCTCCAAGAATTTGCAGCAACTTTGCAGTTCTGCAGGTTAGAAGGTTCATGGCCCATTCGCCGTATTTTATCTTGATGTAAATAAAGGATGAGCCTGACATGTTCATTTCTGTTAGGTGACCATGTGTTGGTGCACCGTAAAACCCAACTCAATTTACATTCAAATTTTCAGTAGATAACTTAGTGATTTATACAATCAGGTTTTATGCTCACTTAGTTTCATATTTATACCCCCGCTTTCACAAAGTGAAGTGGGGGTTCGATAGGAATCACATTGTCCATAACGTCCCGTCCCATCGCGTCCCTTCAAGTACTGGAACACACTTTTGTCCCGTCGCATTGAGTAACACTTTTTTATTACTTGCATTCCTCGAACAGTTTTGAATGCCACACTTCATATACACTTAACAACTGATGATCTTGTGTCCCTCTACATCACCCATTGTTTAAGCGAGGATATTCATCTAGTGATAATTCTAGGTTTCGTTTCCACTCAATAACTTAAGTCAGGAATGAGGTATTGTCCTGAAACTTTCTTGATACGTAGTTTATATAAAAGGCAAGCTTGGAGTTGCATTAGGGGTCACTGGGGTCAAGGTCAGTTACTAAAATAGAAAAATGGTTTCCATTCAATAACTTCAGTTAGAAATTAAATATTGGCATGAAACTTTCTGGATAGGTAGCTGGAGAGGAAGCTTGGGATTGCATTTGGGGTCACTAGGTTCAAGGTTAGGGTCAAGTTCAATGTTACTAAAAATAGAAAAATGGTCCGTTTAAAAACTTCAGTTAGGAATGAGATATTGGCATGAAACTTTCTGGATAGCTTGGAATTGCATTTGGGGTCACTGTGGTCAAGGTCACTGTTACTAAAAACAGAAAAATGTTTTCTGTTCGATAACTTCAGTTACGAATGAGATATTAGCATGCTACTTTATGAATAGGTAGCTTATATGAAAAAGAAGCTTGGGATTGCATTTGGGGTCACTGGGTTCAAGGTCAAGGTCACTGGTACTAAAACTAGAAAATAGTTTCCATTCAATGACATCAGTTAGGAATGAGATATTGGCATAACACTTTCTAGATAGGTAGCTGATATAAAAATCAGGCTTAGGATTGCATTTGGGGTCACTGGGTAACCCGCTCAAGGTCAAGGTCACTGTTACTAAAAATAAAACAATGATTTTCGCTCGATAACGTCAGTTAGGAATGAGATATTGGCCTGAAATAAAACGTTGTGGTTATGTAGCTTGTATGAAAAAGAATCTTGGGATTACATGTGAGGTTAAGTCACTGTTACTAAAAATAGAAAAATGGTTTCAGAATATTTTCATAGTTATCCCCCTTGAATATTTTCATAATTAGTCACATCTCTTTACTTAGAATTTGCTTTAAGTTTACGTCCAGTTTTTCTGTAACTTGAAAAAAGTTGTATCACAAATAATGTAAGTTGAAAAGAAACTAAAATATGTTGTGAACATCTTGTGAAATATTTAGCAAAATAAAGTAACTAAAGCTCTGTTGAAGTTAAATATATCCAATATTTGGGAAATTGAAAGTGAAAGTAGATACCTGTATTTGTAAAATGGACTCGACTTGCCTTCTGTTTGGGTCACACTAAAGTGGTTTATAGGGAAGGCAGGTTTCAACACTTAACCAGGGTTTATTAAAGGGACACACATCAAACTTGATCATTGAAATGAAATTCCTTGTACTTCAAACTTCGGTTATAGTTGTATCTTAAGTACAGTACAATTTATTGGCTTAGGAACGTTTCAGATATTGGGTGGGGTGGAGGGGAGTGGGAATGGGGAAGGGAGGGCAGAAGTCATAAACTGAGAAAATAAACATTTTAAATATTTACATTTTTTGCTAATTTTATGTCCTGTGACTGTTAAATTACAGGACACATTGTTGGTCTGTCAGCTCATAATTTGGCAAAATAAATGCATAGTTATTAAAATAGTACCCCTCTATGATCCCACCCTACCGCCCAAACCAATGTAAATAGGTGACTTCACACGCCATGAACTCCAAACCCCACCTCCCTTCATGTTTATTTTGTCATTTTTTATCATGCTCATTCAAGGTTTTCATGTGGCAACGTGGCTCCAAGAATTTGCAGCAACTTTGCAGTTCTGCAGGTTAGAAGGTTCATGGCCCATTCGTCGTATTTTATCTTGATGTAAATAAAGGATGAGCCTGACATGTTCATTTCTGTTAGGTGACCATGTGTTGGTGCACCGTAAAACCCAACTCAATTTACATTCAAATTTTCAGTAGATAACTTAGTGATTTATACATTCAGGTTTTATGCTCACTTAGTTTCATATTTATACCCCCGCTTTCACAAAGTGAAGTGGGGGTTCGATAGGAATCACATTGTCCATAACGTCCCGTCCCATCGCGTCCCTTCAAGTACTGGAACGCACTTTTGTCCCGTCGCATTGAGTAACACTTTTTTATTACTTGCATTCCTCGAACAGTTTTGAATGCCACACTTCATATACACTTAACAACTGATGATCTTGTGTCCATCTACATCACCCATTGTTTAAGCGAGGATATTCATCTAGTGATAATTCTAGGTTTCGTTTCCACTCAATAACTTAAGTCAGGAATGAGGTATTGGCCTGAAACTTTCTTGATACGTAGTTTATATAAAAGGCAAGCTTGGAGTTGCATTAGGGGTCACTGGGGTCAAGGTCAGTTACTAAAATAGAAAAATGGTTTCCATTCAATAACTTCAGTTAGAAATTAAATATTGGCATGAAACTTTCTGGATAGGTAGCTGGAGAGGAAGCTTGGGATTGCATTTGGGGTCACTAGGTTCAAGGTTAGGGTCAAGTTCAATGTTACTAAAAATAGAAAAATGGTCCGTTTAAAAACTTCAGTTAGGAATGAGATATTGGCATGAAACTTTCTGGATAGCTTGGAATTGCATTTGGGGTCACTGTGGTCAAGGTCACTGTTACTAAAAACAGAAAAATGTTTTCTGTTCGATAACTTCAGTTACGAATGAGATATTAGCATGCTACTTTATGAATAGGTAGCTTATATGCAAAAGAAGCTTGGGATTGCATTTGGGGTCACTGGGTTCAAGGTCAAGGTCACTGGTACTAAAACTAGAAAATAGTTTCCATTCAATGACATCAGTTAGGAATGAGATATTGGCATAACACTTTCTAGATAGGTAGCTGATATAAAAATCAGGCTTAGGATTGCATTTGGGGTCACTGGGTAACCCGCTCAAGGTCAAGGTCACTGTTACTAAAAATAAAACAATGATTTTCGCTCGATAACGTCAGTTAGGAATGAGATATTGGCCTGAAATAAAACTTTGTGGTTATGTAGCTTGTATGAAAAAGAATCTTGGGATTACATGTGAGGTTAAGTCACTGTTACTAAAAATAGAAAAATGGTTTCAGAATATTTTCATAGTTATCCCCCTTGAATATTTTCATAATTAGTCACATCTCTTTACTTAGAATTTGCTTTAAGTTTACGTCCAGTTTTTCTGTAACTTGAAAAAAGTTGTAACACAAATAATGTAAGTTGAAAAGAAACTAAAATATGTTGCGAACATCTTGTAAACACTGTTCAACTGACTCATCTTTCACATTGTGGAAAACCTGGCTTTAACGCTAACAGGCATTTCTCTTGTTATTACTTGCATTCCTCAAACAGTTTTGAATGGTTTATTCCCAAACTTTACATAACAACTGATGATCTTATGTCCCTGTACATCACCCATTGTTGATTGCCTAATTTATTACAGAATTATGACCATTTGTTTGACTTAGAATTAAAGCGGGGGAATTCATCACCTTCAGTGATAGTTCTAGTTCTTTCAGGACATGAACCAAATGTTGGTGATGTAACTTAGCACTCATTAGCATTAGTTGGTGACTCATTTAGAAATACTAAATGTGTGTCAAAGCAATGTGTATATGAGACATTTAATTTTGTAGAATTTTGTATAATTTATCAGATATGATTTGCAAACATTCAACTTTGTGAAAAGAAAAGAAAAAAAATAATACTAGCATAACGCTGCAAGATGTTAGCTCACCTGAGCCGAAAAGCTCAAAATGGCCTATTTGTGATGTACCACTTTTTGTCTATCCATACGTCTGTCATATCATAGTTGTCCATTTCTCCATTAACTTCTAGTTAAAACAATAATCTCCTTATAAACCACATAGTTATTAAAAGTAGCAGAAACCTTAAAAATCTTCTCCTGAACCGCAGAACAGATTTCAGTAGTTTGTATTTATAAATGATCACTAAGTAGTACTAGACTATCAAGTTTGTTAAAGAAACAGCCGTATTTCAAAGTTTGTGTGTAAGGGTTTCCATGTTTTACATTGGCTTTACTCATAGGTAGGAAAATATAAATCTAGGATCTTGTCAATTGTGATGAAACTTCAGCTGTAGCATTTTGACCTGTCTCAGTTGTGTACAAATCAGATCAATATATCCAAATATTAGGCTGTTTAGGTCATGTCAACGAAAAGCCATTGACTTCTTCTCCAGAACTGATCATAGGAACTTGATGAAACTTTACCTGTATCATGATGCCTGGTATTGACCTCTTTCAAAATGTTCAAGTCGAATCATTTCGTCCAAAAACTAGTTCACTAGGGAATCAAAGGAAAACCTCTATAACTTCTATTCCAGAACCAATGACAAGAGCTTGTTTTGCCCTCTCAATTTTATACAAATCTCATTAATCGGCAAATAAAAAATGGAGTGTGTGGTCCTGTGATAGAGCGTCAGACTTCAGATCGAAAGGTCGTGGGTTTGATCCTCATCATAGCCATGTTATTTATCCTTGAGCAAGATAGTTAATCAACATTGCTTAGTACTGGTTCTACCCAGGAAAGATGCACATACTCTTCGAAAGAGTGTGTTGCAGTATCAGTAGATGTTAAAACCTCTTCTCCAGAACTGATAGTAGGAATTTTGAAGAAACTTTACCTGTAGCACTCTGGTATTGATTTAATTCTCTCAATTTATACAGTTTGGTCAGTACCTAAAAAAAACTTAAGGTCACTAGGTCAAATCAAAGAGAACTTTTTAAACAACTTTCCAGTACATATTATTTGATCTTGATAAAACTTCAGCTGTAGCATCCTGGCATTGACCTCTCTCCGATGTATTCAATCTGGCAAAAAAAAACTAGGTAACAACCGTATTTTACCTTGTATAGTACGCAGTTTTTTTGACCACTTTTACGGTTTCCGAAAGGGGGGTGCGTAAAATATAAGGAAACAATAAAAAGAACTTTTTTTTTTCTTGCAGAAAATCGATGTCTGGGAAGAAAAATCTTGACGACGAACAGACATCGAGACAGAAAATTGTGAATACCAATAATGCACAATTTTTTCGTAATTTACTCGCTTCATATAAGTAATATATTGACTTAATTCGAATTATAAATGAATAAAGTGTATTATGATGCTTGTTTTTGTATAAATGTTTGCATGTTTGTTGTAAAACTTCAATAAATTGTGTGAAAAATCGTCCCTCGATTTTGTTTTTTATATCGCGTGACGTAATATCACGTGACTTCCAGCTGTTTGGACTGGTACATGTAGTATTGTTACAGTTCTATTCTATTCTAATATTTATAGGATTTTATTTAATATTTTATAAAAAAATTAATGAAGTTTTTGCTTTATTTTGAAATACATATATTTTAGACGGCGTAGAAAGGCAGAATCACCCTACTTTGAAATGGCAATTATTCATTAATGCTTGTGAAAACATGCTTACCGGTACACATTTATATGATTGATAATTGGGCCAAACAAGATCGCCCCTCGGCTGCAGTATAGACACACTTTAAACACCGGTAGAGTGGGTTATTCTATTTCTATAATCCTTTGAAGTTGCCGCAAGTTGCGACTATTTCGGAGGATGCACTTTGACACGTCGTGTGATCTTTACCAGATTTAGCCACGGGGTACAGGTAACTGATCACGCGTCACACTTATGATAAGCACTGGTTCCCGTGAATACACAATGTTAGTATAATCGGCGTAAAAGATTGCGGTAACCAACGACTTTAGTAGATGTAATTATCGGATTACGGACAATTATCTGCGGCATTATAATCGGCTCTTTGATGATACAAGATAGGTACTCCCCTGAAGATTGGCAATTAATGATTGAAGTAATTATATTGTTCCGGTGTTGTTTTCTTTTGTACGCTAATTTTGTCGATCGTGATTTTTTAGCTCGACTGATCAGAGATCAGCAGAGCTTATGCCGTGGACTTCGGCGTAGTCATCCGTCTGTCTGTCCGTAATTTTTTATTTGTAGCGACTACTCCTCTGAAACTACTGGATGAATATTCATGAAACTTTACAGAAATGTTGCCCATGAAGATCCTAGCAAAAATTCATGTTGATGTGAAATCCAAGATGGCCACCAAAGCTAAAAATAGATTTTTAAAATACAAGTTTGTAGCAACTACTTTTTGAAAGCTATAAGTGATATTGATATGGGACTTTTTCTAAAATGATCAGCATGACATGAATTGAATTGAATTGAATGTTGTTTAACGGCTCATCAACACAGTAGCATGACATGATGTTGGTCCTTGTCAAAAATCGTTTTGATTCGACGTTAAACATGGCTGCCAGTGGCCATCTTTGTTTACATAGAGTAATATAGTAAAAACTTGTAGCGACTACTCCTCTGAAACTACTTGGCAGATTTTCATGAAACTTTACAGGAATGTTGCTATTGATGTCTAATTGATCCTAGCAAATTTTCAGGTCGGCCAGAAATTCAAGATGGCCACCACAGCTAAAAATAGATTTTTAAAAAATAAGCTTGTAGCGACTACTTCTTGAAAACTATAAGTGATATTGATATGGGACTTTTTCTAAAATGATCAGCATGACATGATGTTGATCCTAGTCGAACATTATTTTGATTCAACGTTAAACATGGCTGCCAGTGGCCATCTTTGTTTACATAGTTATATAGTAAAAACTTGTAGCGACTACTCCTCTGAAACTACTTGACGGATATTCATGAAACTTCACAGGAATGTTGCTCTTGATGTCTAGCTGATCATAGAAAAATGTCAGGATGGCCGGAAATTCAAGATGGCCACCACGGCTAAAAATAGATTTAAAATAAATAAATTTGTAGCGACTACTTCTTGAAAACTGTAAGTGATATTGATATGGGATGTTTTCTAAAATGATCAGCATGACATGATGTTGATATTGTCGACATTTATTTCGATGCGACTTTAAACATAGCCGCTAGCAGCCATCTTTGTTTACAGATTTATATAGTAAAAACTTGTAGCGACTACTCCTCTGAAACTACTTGACGAATTTTTATGAAACTTCACAGGAATGTTGCTCTTGATGTCTTATTGATCCAAGAATATTTTTAGGTCGGCCGGATATTCAAGATGGCCGCCATGGCTAAAAACAGATTTTTAAAAAAAGTTTGTAGCGACTACTTCTTGAAAACTGTAAGTGATATTGATATGGGACTTTTTCTAAAATGATCAGCATGACATGATGTTGATCCTCGTCGAAAATTATTCTGATTCGACATTAAACATGGGCACCAATGGCCATCTTTCTTTATATAGAGTTTGTATAGTAAAAAGTTGTAGCGACTACTCCTCTGAAACTACTTGACGGATTTTCATGAAACTTAAAGGGATGTTTCTCTTGATGTCTAGTTGATCCTAGCACAATTTCAGGTCGGCCGGAAATTCAATGGCCACCACGGCTAAACATAGATTTTTAAGAACAAGTTTGTAGCGACTACTTCTTGAAAACTGTAAGTGATATTGATATGGGACTTTTTCTAAAATGATCAGCATGACATGATGTTGATCCTCGTCGAAAATTATTCTGATTCGACATTAAACATGGGCACCAATGGCCATCTTTCTTTATATAGAGTTTGTATAGTAAAAAGTTGTAGCGACTACTCCTCTGAAACTACTTGACGGATTTTCATGAAACTTAAAGGGATGTTTCTCTTGATGTCTAGTTGATCCTAGCACAATTTCAGGTCGGCCGGAAATTCAATGGCCACCACGGCTAAACATAGATTTTTAAGAACAAGTTTGTAGCGACTACTTCTTGAAAACTGTAAGTGATATTGATATGGCTGACCTAGCTATCAAAATCTATCAGTAGAGCTTCAAGGTCATTGACCTCTTGTTTTAAAAAAAAAATGTAACCTTTTATTTTCGTCGAATGGTTCATCTAGGAAAACTACTATTTTGATGCGTATTATACACGGAAACAAATTTTTTACCCCAGTTTTGACCTCTGAGAAGGGGGTGCGTAGTATACACGGGTGCGTAGTATACACGGGTGCGTATTATACAAGGTAAAATACGGTAGGTCAAATCAGTGGAAGATTTTTAAACTTGTTATCCAGAATGATAGGATCTTGATGAAACTTTACTTGAGCACCTTTAGATACCGGTACTAGTAGAAACCTTTAATGTCTTAAGATATATTTGATTTACATAAACCTTTAGATACTGGTAGAAACGTTTAATATGTCTTAAGATATATTTGATTTACATAAAAGGATAGGTGGTGCCTTATTGTAATGGTCAGCATGATGGCTTAAACATGAGATTGATCCCAAACCGGACTGAATTGGGTATCATAATTCTGATACGATTCACATATGATTGTCTGTTTGTTTGGTGTTTAACGTCATTTTTCAGCACATTTTAGGCTATGTATGATGGTCGATTTTTTGTGATGGAGGCAGACCACCCACTTATTCCTTGATAGAACCAGTACTGTATACCTTTCACCATGCGTAAGAATCGACACTTTCTCACAAGTTGAGCGCCCAGTGGGATTCGAAACTGCAGCGGTGAGAGGCGAGGATTACAATGCAATGAAGACCAGCAGTGGTGAGAGACAAGAAGATTATTAACCCCTCGATCACAGAGATCCCCATCTGATACCTATTATATGATATTTATATAAAAAGAACAATACATGATTCTTTTATAAAAAAATTATATACAAATCATTTACGCATTAACCACGAGAATAATATAACTGTTGATACAATATTTTGTTCATGAAAATGTGTGCGTTTTAAAAAATGAAACTGAATTTATTCTCATATGAAAATAACAGTTATATGAAACCCCTATTATATAAACATCATATGAAACATTTTATATGAAAATTATATATGGCTCCTTTAATATGAAAAAACGTGTGTATGTTTATTATATATTATAGGTTATTAGATTTGTACTGGGATTTATGCAAGAGTTCTGCCGTGTATTAATATTGTGCCACTTTAGAAGCCAATATTTATCCGTGGAAGAACGTGTGCATATATCCCAATACAAATCTAATAACCGTTTTACTGCCTCTGCATCTTTTAATCAAATAAATAAATAATTAAAACAAAAACATAGGTTAATTTTAACATTTTATTTTCATCAAAAACTTTTATTTGAAACAAATAGATTTTCGTAACATCGTAGGAAACCAAAATACTACAATTTGTTTTTATCTCATGACATACCTACCTGACTGCGCATTGCACCAGTCCCGAATAAGTACGCAAAAAAGTAGTTCCAAGTACATAACACTCAATATGATTTTCCAATACATCGGATAGGGGCGATTATTGACATCTTCATTTAAAGTCGTCCGTCGGATGGGGACGTAAACCGGGCGGTCCCGTGTATCGGTCTATCTTCCGAGCACGTTAAAGAATCATAGGAATCTATTCGATAATAAGAGTAGGGCAGGTTCCCGGATTCCTATGTATCCTTCCCCTCTCTCTGGGGCGGCTCTAAATAACCTATACTGTGTTGATGAGCCGTTAAACAACATTCAATTCAATTTAAAGTAAACAGAGTTTGTAAATGCGTACGCAATATATCTGTTAGTATTTCCCACCTGAACAGACGTTTGGATGCGACATAAACCAAGCACCCATAATTATGTCTCGATTGCGACGGGACTATAAACCTTAGTTATATACAACCATGTTAAATAACGGAACTGTATCTGTGATAAAACTTAGTGCTACTCTTGGCAATAGTTTTGTCAATTGGTGCTGATAAAGAGAGTTATGTTTGTATATGAAATAAAATGTGATAACTTGTATTAACATTGTGTGGCTGGTTATTTACTGTACCAATATTTAGGTTTAATATGTTAATTACTTGAAATTTAAAATATGCATTTTAACTTAACTTGTGGTTTGAACGAAATGTTGCTTTAAAATAACATAATGGTGGTTTTGGATGTTGACGTTTAAAATCGTTTAAAATGACATCCTAACGGTTAAAGGAAGTGATGTCAGAGGTCTTGATAGGAATTTTAAAACTTCCTCAATAACCAATCAGCAATGAATATGTTAATAAAATAAACTATGTCAGATTGTTCAATACAAGTCGAGAAAATTAGTCTCTCAATCCATGGCACCAGATTAAGGAAGAATATCGATAGAACTGATGGATGCTTCCTGAAATGGATGCTTTGCGTAAATGATGTTGAAAATTTCCATAATAACGAACTTATATAGGTCTATGTGTTATAATGAGGAGTGATTTTCTTAGACAAAGATCAGACGCAATATCATACTGTTGTATATCAACTAAAAAAGAAGAATGGCATTCCAGACAAGATGTCTGATAAACGTGTTATATTAAAAGAAATGTTAGTGTATAACAAGGGATAACTCAGTATTTACTATGCTAAGGTTATAGTTATGGTTCTTGCTCTCTGCACTTCCTCTCCTTGCTCTATATTATTGTGTGAAGTTTCATTCCAGTCCCAACAGTTGTTATCGAGGTATGCTCCGAACAAGACACAAGTATAGAATTACAAAGGGCAATAATTAATTTGAATGAAGATAAGAGTTATGATTCTTGCCATTCTGTGCTTCCTCTTGCTTCCTCTTGGTGCCATCTATGATTGTGTGAATTTCTATACTAGTTCCATTAGTAGTTTTCAAGTTATGCTCTGGACAAGAATTATAAGTTTAAAATTACAAAGAGCAAAAACTTTAATTTAAATGAAGTTATGTTTGTTGTGCTCTACACTTCTTGTCATTGCCCACTCTCATTGTTCCAAGCTTCTTTCCAGTCCATAAGTAGTTTTGTAAGTCATGCTCCTGACAAGAATTATAAGTTCAAAATTACAAAGGGCAAGAACTTTAATTTGAATGAAGATAGAGTTATGGTTCTTGCACTCTGTAATTCCTCTCATTGCCCTGTATCATTATGTGAAGTTGCATTCCAGTTCCATTAAAAAGTAAGTGGGGGCTATATAGTAATCGCGTTGTCCGCAAGTTGCGTCCCGTAACACATTTTTGTCCCTTCCCTTCGAGTCAAGTCGCGTCCAGTAACACATTTTTGTGTCGCCTTTTCGAAGAAAAATGCGATACATAGGGATCACTTTGTCTTTCGTCAGTCAGTCCGTCACAAAAACTTAACGTTGACTATAATTTTCTCATTTCTTGATATTTCTTCATCAAACTTTCAATATATACTCATCATGACAACATCAACATGACCATACTAAAATAAGTTCAAGGTCACAATGAAGGTCATTATATGGGTTAAATACTCATTTTTTTCTTCACCAAAACTTACTCTGGCCAGTTTGTCAAGGTCATTTATCTGGGTCCAAAAAACCTTATACTGACAAAGTGCTGACAGGCAACACACATGTTCCGCGGAACACCCATCTAGTCATTACTTGCATTCCTCAAACAGTTCTGAATGGGTTGTTCCCAAACTTCATATACACATAACAACTGATGACCTTAAGTCCCTCTACATCAACCATTGTTGATTGCCTAATTTATTACAGAATTATGGCCCTTTGTTTGACTTAAAATTTAAGTGGGGTATTCATCACAGTGATAGTTTAGTTATGTTACGTTTTTCAATATCTTAGGACCAACTTTTGCTGAAAGCCGAGATATAACAACTACAGTTTACTAAAATATTATTTATTTCTGTCTCATATTGTGCATTATTACATGCTGGACAATAACAGAACAATTAACATGTGCGCAAATGGAATCAGTTATATTACAATAGCGAAATGGCAAAATTGTCTGATAAAATAAATTTCCAATTTAACAATAATACAAGAAAAAACATAACTTATTTATATCTACAGTAGACAATGCTCATCAAACTAGGAACTATTTTATTTAACAATTGATTCATATTTTTTCGATATTTATGGGGTTTAAAACTCTGGTAGTAAATGGATGGAAAATTCCACAAGATGTATTACCGCTTTATGAATTTGCCATTTACTATGACTGCATAAACATGGAAAAAATGCAAATCAATTCTTATATTTAATATTTTCCCATCACTACAGTACCAACAATAACGTGCCTTCAGAAAATGATAATGATAATGGATGTTCGTGGATTTTTAGAATAGCCATTTTCTATTTAAAGGGGATGCACTATTTTCAAACAATGTTCATTTTAAAGGGCTCTAAAAAACTTGAAAAAAGCTGAAAGAATTATCAAAATGTCGTGAAAAATAAAGGAGATATGACCTATTAAAAATGTGCAAAGAAACATATATAGAGGTGGCCATCTTAGAACAATGACATCATCGCGCCTTTTTACCATTTATGGCATATTGACAAAATGTATGTTTAAGCAAAGAAAATCATCGCAATTGAAAAATAAGCATACAATTTATACATTTAACATCTGTATATTAATTTGTAATAAATTTGCAGTGATTTTCTTTGCTTTAAAATGTATTTTGTCAATATGCCATATATGGTAAAAAGGCGCAACGACGTCATTGTTCCAAAATGGCTGCCTCCATATATGTTTTTTCTGCAAATTTTAATGGTCATAATAATAATCTCCTTTATTTTGAATGGTATTTTGATAATTTTTTCAGCTTTTTTCAAGATTTTCAGAGACCTTGTAAATAAATTGTGTATGAAAATAGTGCATCAACCCCTTTAAGAAACACATGATGCAGTAGCCTCCTTCGAAAATGAAATTTATTCGAAATTATACACTTTTCTTTCTTTCAAATTTAGACTGTTCCTGTACGTGGCATGTTTACTTGATCTTCTTGAAACCTTTATTCATATAAGAAGAAGCAGTTCTCTGAAATTTTGAACCCAGACTGAATTTGACTGTCAATGACTATAGATATAGAATTTTTTTAATAAATACCGGCAATAATAAAATCAAAAAAATAATGTTGTTTTACATTATTTTATTTCCAGTTCTTTTAAACCAAAACTGTGACCTTGACCTTGATATTATGCCAAGTTTTCAATTGAAATTTACCTTTTCAAGGCTAAACTCAACCTGTGGCAAGTCTACTATACATATGCCGATTTTGGTAAAGAAATATGAAAAATTTAAATGTTATTGAGAATGTCGGGTTTTGTGTTCAGTTTTGGTAAAAAAATTGACTTGAAGCCAGATCATGACCTTGACCTTTTGATATTGTTATGGCAAGTTGATGTTTTTCAATGTGTATACATGTTAAGTTCAATCGTATTAATGAATATAGTTTCTTCTTTAAGTTTTCAATTATTTTTTTCTTTTAAAGCCAGACTGTGACCTTGACCTTTTGATGTTGCAGTGGTAAGTTGGTAGTAACTTTACATGATTATGCAAAGTTTGATGATTAAAAAAGAGAAAACAAGAGTTAAATATAAAAAGATTTCATGGGACATACGCACATGCAGGCAGACACACACTATTTTTTAATTCCCCTCCGGCGATGGCAGTAGGTAACCATATATTAAAATGTACTCTGCATCAATGTGATAAAGGCACATGTAAACCAAAATGGCCGGATCTTCACCAACATAGTAACAAAATAAGGGAAAACCATTTAAAAATAACACATTTTTACATGCAGACATTTCTCATTCAGACATTTTCTTATTTTTTTATAAAATCTGTTTAAAAATAAATATTAAATGAATTGATGAAATAATGATATCCGTTTTTCAATAAATATGTCCCTGGGCGATTAATGAGACAGCGTACAACTACAAAGCATATAAAAGTAACAATATTGCAAAAACAACTTTTACGATAATCACCATAGCAACCATACAATTCATAAAGCTTGAACACTAAAACCAGATATCATGAACAAATTCAAATGCGTCAAATATATGTTTCAAACAGAAAATTCTATTGGCATGCTGACAAATATTCATAGAAATCAAGGTTGGGAGATTATGGTGTTTTAATTAAATTGTCAACATTCATATTTTAATGAAAATTACAACAATTTTAATTTTCATTCCATAGTCCTTTGAAGGGAAATCAAAATATTCATTATTATGTCTTCAATATTTTCTGAATTTTTTGAAACATCGGAAAAAGACGGAAAACATTAAAAATTTATGAACTATTTTTACGAGTAAAATCAATGTTTGAAAGAACATCATCAAAATCCCTGTTACTGACCAAAATATGGCGAGCGTAAGTTATTAAAAATGAAATGAATAAAAAACAAACAAAAGACATTTAATAATAACTCGCTACTAGTAATCTATAAATAACTACTCCATTTATTATGCAGTCCCATCACATAATGTATAAATAATGCAGTTATATTAAATATCACAGACTCTTTCTTAATACTAGTCTAGATCATCTGCGATGCTTGCTTGTTTTTAAAACTTAAACATCTAGAACTGTTCTTCTAAAAAAAGTTTGATGTGGCAGCCATTTTACCGAGATTCTGGTATTATTTCCGATTGATTGTACAGACGGTGCTGCTATCGAAGATATACAGAACGGCAGAAAGACACTAAATTAATAAATAAACAAAGACAGAAACTTCATCATTATACGACAAACTAAATGTGGGTGGTCAAAAAAAACAAAAAACATTACAGACGTGTTTCTGGTTTCGATGTTTTTTCTGCACAAAGGGTCAAGACATTTGTATTAACAATCAAGCATCGAAGATGATCATGAAGACTACTGGTACTTTCTTCATTGCACTGGCGACTACAAGAGTGTGTCCCAGTCCACTAGCGACTACAAGAGTGTGTCCCAGTCCACTGGCGACTACAAGAGTGTGTCCCAGTCCACTGGCGACTACAAGAGTGTGTCCCAGTCCACTGGCGACTACAAGAGTGTGTCCCAGTCCACTGGCGACTACAAGAGTGTGTCCCAGTCCACTGGCGACTACAAGAGTGTGTCCCAGTCCACTGGCGATTACAAGAGTGTGTCCCAGTCCACTGGCGACTACAAGAGTGTGTCCCAGTCCACTGGTGACTACAAGAGTGTGTCCCAGTTCATTATAATCTGGTTATAGCAACTTCAATCATCTTCTGAGATCTACATATTGTTTTCATATTCAATAACTACACTGATGTATCTTCAAATGTTTTAATTTCCATGTTTTCCACATTTGCATATCCTTTTGTCTCTTTTCTGTCTGAAGGACAGTGCCACATTGTTGAAACGTGTGATTGATGTATCAGATTAGCAGACACAGACTGTATACTATAGAACAAAGTAGAACTGTCCTTTGATTCAAAACACATTAAAAACCCTTTGCTTTCAAACGTCATATCCCTTTTGTCCGAATCTTTAAAGGGAATAAATATATGACGTCATAGCTCTCAAAATGGCGGCTTCCTTCATATGGTCATATCTCCTTTGTTTATAATATATACTTCTTTCACCTTTTTCCAAGTTTTCAGAACTCTCTTATAATAAAGATTGTTTGGCTGTGTCGCTACATCCCTAACTAACATTCATCAGTGAAAACAATGGTCGGGTGGGGGACCATGGGTGGGGGGATAATTGTTACAATAAAAATCAACTTTGCATAGATACAAGTTTGACAAATTTGCAATTTTTTTTGACAAAATGAAAACACAACAATATACATATTCAAATACATTTTGAAGACTGTATTATCACATAACCTATGGCCCGGGTGTTTAAATAACACACTTTTATATTTTTAATAATCAACAAGTGATATAACGAACATCACTGTCAACGTCATGTTAATACACGCTTTCTGACATATGTGATGTTTTGAGTTACGTGATAAAATAGAATCTCACATTTATGCTCATTTTTTATTGAATTTATTGAACTAGTTGGCAAAAATTATCTTATACTCAACAATCCATTGCAATGTATACTATTTACCAACTTGTTTTATAAATTCAATAATAAATGAACTTAATGAATAAAAATATATCAATGTATATAAATACAGAAAAAAATACTGCTTTGTAGATGTAATGTGTTATATAAAACATGTGTTGATTCGATGACTACAACGATTTTTTCGGCGATAGTGGAAAATGTGTCAGATGGGAGGTCAGGTGGTCATAGGTCGCGGTTGCATCACCGTCAGTACTGTATTTATCTGTTGTTGTTTCTCCTGGAAGTCTATGTGACTCGCAACCAGCTCGCTGAAAATACACATAAAATGTTTGTTTAAGAAAGGTATTAGATTTCAATTATAAATACAGATAAACCATTTGTTACTGTGGGTAGGATTTTAGAGTTCCAGGTAAAGAAAAAAGCAAAGCTTCATAAAGTAATATATATATAAAAAAAAGACAATACGATGGTTCACACTTGTTCCCACAACGTACTTGTATTTCATACTATTTCCTTCAATTATTTGTAGTGTATTTCGTATAACTTATGTGTAGAACTTTTGTCACAACTTAGTGGGCTGGCATGGCCCAGTGGACAGCATAGTGGACTTGAAACCGGAGGTTCAGGGTTCAAGCCTCACTGGTGCCACTGAGTTTCATCGCCGTGTTCTTGGGCAGGACACTTTCCCTTAGCCTCATCCAGACAGTCCCTTGTATCAGAGTTTATCACATAACTTACGGTGTGGGAGTGGAATAACACCATTCTATATTTTCGATATACCACTAGTTATATAAGTATGCAAATAAGCCTAGTATGCACTGTCAAAAAAAAAAGATAATGACTATGATCCAATTCCCACAGTTTATGTCGGTTTTGCCGTTATGTGAGTTATGTGATAAAAAAATCTAACATTCGTTCTCATTCATTATTGAATTTATTTCGTTAGCAAAAATGATATAATACTCGGCAAGAGCCTCGCATTATATCATTTTGCCAACTCGTTTAATAAATTCAATAATGAATGAGAGCTCATGTAAGATCCTCTATCTATCCTCCAAGCATGTTATAAACCATAGGAATCTATTCGTTATTAAGAGCAGGGCAGGTTGTAGCTAAATAACCTATAGTGTGTTGATGAGCAGTCAAACAACATTCAATTCAACTTTGTTTGCCACAACTTACTTGTAGTTTATTTCTCCATCTCCATCCCTATCCAGTTCCTGTAGAAGTAATTCTATCTCCTCAGATGAAAGCTTGATACCGGTCTCCTGAATATACAATGTATATAGAATAGACAAACTCACTACAAAATACCATAAAAAAATAAAAATTGTAACATTGACTGCTTTTCTGTTCTTTCTCTACTGTTCAAGCTGCTAAATATAGTTTTATTGCTCTTAAACTGTATCATATTTTGTATTTATAATAATTTCAAGCCAACATTTTAATGAAACATGTTTTAGATATTTAATATTTAAACCACGGATTGAAAAGAGACAAAGAATTTCATAATATTAAAAAACTCCAACCTTACAATGAATTTAAACACCATGAGAAGATAGAAATAAAAACAATGAATAAGCAAACATTAAGTAAAATAATTGCTATTAAAAGCTAGGCTCGATATTTTGAATTTCTGATCTCTCTTAGCATTTATGACTATTATCATCCGCAGGACATGCAAGCGCCAAACTGCATTGTGGGTAATGAACTAGGCAGGATATATCTTGCTGCATTGTGGGTAATGAAATAGGCAGGATAAATCTTGCTGCATTGTGGGTAATAAACCAGGCAGTATATATCTTACTGCATTGTGGTTAATGAATCAGGCAGGATATATCTTGCTGAAAGCAGAAAGCTTTGGGAAATGGGATATTTAAAGCCCTATAATTTGACTTAGTGGAACAAATATACATAAAGCAGACAGGTGAATATCGGAATGAGGAAGGGCAACACAATACGCTTCTCCCACTTTTAAGGCAAGGGATAAAGAAGCAAGCAAGTTTATTACAATTATATTAAAGTCTCTATCCCGCCATCAACAGGCAAATTTTACAACTGATGTACACTGTTTCTAAACCTACTGATGATGTCTTATATATATAACTTACATATTTTGAGAACCAAACTCTATAGACACAATATAAACGGCTTTAACCAGCCGCGCCAAACCCCAAAACTGGAGCGTCGAATAAAGAGTTAACTTACCAACTCATAATTCATATTACGTATTCAAACACGGGGATTTAAAGAACCGGTTAATAAATCTACACTTATTAATGGCACATATACATTATTATATGAACACCTGGATAGAGTTTAAATAAACGGTTTTTAGTGTAATTTTGCTGTTATTTGGCAGTTTGGTTTCTTTAAACTTTTATAAATCAAATATCAACATGTCTCAAAGCATGTTTATTGAGTGATTAGGAATAGCCACATTAAATGTGTAAACATGTAGATAGCACTTAACAGTAAATTAAGACAGCATTTAAAAGTCAATAAAAACAGCCTTTACCAGTATGTCGTGAAAAGTGAAACACCTTAAAAAGTAGTGCGAGCTGGTAAAATGGAAGTGAAGTGATTTACAGAATGTTTTAACTAAAAATGACTTGTCACCAGTGAAAATACAGATGTTTTCCATCACACAAATTTAAAATGATAACTGTGGATTGGTGAAGACAGACATCACAGTGTTATTATGTGTTTGTGATGTCAGGATAAACAAGTTTTCAGCAAGAGGCTGTAATAATTATGTCACACACTCAATAAAGTGAGACTTGGCATGACTTCATAAAAAATAAAAATAATAAAAAATATACAAAAATAAAAAAAATAGTCCAACATTTCATTATTTTTTTTACTTCAAAGCATAATCTGCAACATCTGTTAAAAAAAGGCAAATATAAAAACTTATTTTTTGTATATTTTAAATGGCTTAAAACTAGACACTAAATTTTATACTTTTTGACAACCCAGAATTTAAAATGTGTTGAATGGATTCTATTGTTGAAACATAACGAGTCTGGTATTTTCTGGGTTATCAATATGTAAACTTTTTTTAATGACAATGATAATGTAAAATGGCTTCTTTTTTTTCTATTTTTTACAATAATAAATCAAAAAGTTTTTCTGGACTGGGACACCATCATTTTGAAAAACGTCAGCAAGTAAATTCTCTCTGGCAAGTGTTTTAAGTTTATGCCTGATAAAGGAGTGACCTTATAAAGTTTGCTCTATCAGGCAGTTTATCAGGCAGTGACTGATAAAGCAAAAGCATGTTGAATACCTTTACATTTATTGTATGTATATGTTATTCTGTTGTCATTAAGAAAAAACAATAAGGTCCATGACAAGTGCAACATCCTGTTTAACCCTTAGCCTTCTAAGGGCGACTAAAATAGCCTTTGCGGCCATTGTAAACCCAGAGGCTGATCAGAGTTTACAATGGCTGCTCATCAGTCACCTTTGTAACATAAATGGATAGGTCTAAATTTAAAGAAAGGACAGTCCATTATACATTCATAGCAGGCTTGGGTTAACACCAGTTCACCATACAGTTTGTTTGGTGTTCAACGACATTTTTCAGCACATTTTACGCTAAGTATGAGGGTCAATTTTTTGTGGTGCAGGCAGACAACCCACTTATTCCTGGGTAGAACCAGTACTATATACCTCCGGCCATCCGTTAAAATCTACGCTTTCTCACTTACAAGTTGAGCTCCCAGTGGGTTTAGAACCCGCAGTGGTGAGAGGCTTGACGGTTTAGTTCAGAATACAGAACATGTGGATACTCTACATGATAAAAAGAAGGTTATGTTGTGCCCAAAAATGCAGAAACGCTCGGCAGAGCCTCACATTTCTTTGTTCTCTAAGCCTTGCCTAATCAATGTGATAATAAAAGGCATTGACATAATATTCTTTATTTAACAAACTTAGGGACCATGCATGATCGACTGCGATGGTCCTGTTTAGAGCTAATTCCTGATCCCAGCTCTGTGTAGTTATTTAAATATTTTTGTTTGTTTAAATGGTGCTTTACATGAACATCATTTTCAGTACATGTTAGGCCACACATGACAGTGGATTTATTTGTTGTAGAGGCAGACCACCCCATTTTTTCTGTGTAGAACCAGTACTGTATTCCTCCCGCCATCCGTAAAATTGAGTAGTGAAAACTACATCAAACCTGTAGTTAGTGATTATTTTCTCTCTAAAGAGCACATAGTTATAGTGCTTGGAAGAAAACAATTTGTCGACAGTTGTGTTTTAAACCATTACAGAAATTTAGTTAAGTAAGATTCCTCTTTAGTAACGATTAATGTTAAACACTGCAATTTAAAAATTAAGTTAGGCAAAATGATTTCAAACCTATCAATTTTAAGAATTGCTACAATAATTATTTCATGATTTTTTTTCTCAGTAAATAATCTGAACTAACCTAGACATTTTATTCACCTCAGTATAGCTACAGCATTATTTGAAAAACACATACCATATTGAATGGATTAATCGCGGAATTGCTAGGCGTTGGTTTGGTACATTAAAAAAATACTTTTTGTAATGCCTTGTTTCAAATCGTTTTTGTAGATTATAAAATGCAAATAATATGTTAAATATCATTATCATCAAACATTTTATTCTAGATTTTCATACATAGCTTAGATCAATCAAATATCTCGGTATAGACTCGGTACAATTGAAATTAACTAAGATATGTTTCATCATTAAAATACTTTTTTTATAACTTAACAGCCATTGGTGAAATTTTCAAAAATATTCTCGTGCATATTAGTTTATAATGTAGCTATGCAGTATCCGGTATAATTGATATTTCCTGTAAAAACAATAAACACATGCATAAAGCTAGGTGAGCCGTAACCATGACAAATGCAAAATTGTTATTAATCCTGGATAGTTTTATAGCAGCATTTCTCTTAAATCTCTATACAGCTCTGATGTTTCTGAAAGCATTTATGACATTTACGTTTGTCATCAAAGACATCATTTGTATTAACTTCTGATTTTAATACTGATTACATTAAAACTGGACTTAATTTTACTTTGCACCATATTTATATATATATGAATCAGCCACATCCGATGCTGTACAGAGACTTCTACTCAAAGATTCCAGATTTTTTCTTGCTACGGTTTCCCCCAAAAATAAACCAAAACATTCTATATTCATATTTCCGGTATTTTTACAGGTACCGATCTAGAGTGTATGAGCTGGTGTACAACCCCAACAATTATTCCATGTGTTTTACCCAGATAATCTGACGAATGTCCACTGTTAAATAAGGGGGAAATGAGTTGTGCCTCAAGAAAAGGCAGAAAATAAGTTTGCAATGCTGTAAAAATCTTTAAAGAAAAAATACACCCCATACCCACCACAACCCCACTAACCAATGTTCCCAGATCCGTCATTGCTAAGGTAGCCTAATAAATTATGTTAGAATTTTAACTATCCCATTTTAATTATACTATAACTAAATAGTTAATATTTTAAAAGTCTGGAATCTTTTTTGCAATTTTATTAGCAAACTAGCGACCTATCTGTTAGCTTCAAGTAGCACCTGTTGTCATTGACAATGAGTATATTAGGAGAAACAAAATGGCGTGAGTTATTAGTTTTCCCTCCACAACACTATAGTTACTCCTGTGAGAGTTCTGGTTACTCTAGCAACCATGGTTTACCTGTGCATGTTTTAAAATCGCCTTCCTTGCAGTCTGAATAAATTGTCAAAAATGGTTAGATGGAAGAAGAATACAAAAATCAAACAAAAACAAGGGCTAAATGCAGAACTATTGTACCGTATTTGTCGGCATAAAACGTGCATGCTCAGATATCAGGCACCCCGACTTTGAGACCAAGATCCTGGGGGGAGGAAAAAAACAATAATTGTGTTTGTTTTCAATTTCAGAACAGTGGATCGCCATTTTGAAGCCTTGGTCGAAGAGCAATTGTAAAATTAAATCTGATTGGCTAAAAATGAGCTGCGTGTTTGACTGTGTTTGTGTTATTGACTCAGTTTCAATAAAACATTTCCAACTCCCCCGTGTTTCTTATGTTCTCAACACCTACTCAAACATCTCAACTCCGACACGAATTCATCGTCGCCGATGCAGACTTCTCAAATAATTATTGTTCTTTATTTATAAATAGGTACAATAGTTTCACATTCACCCAACGAAAACAAATCATCAAGATGAAGAATAACAAAGAGACTCGGCAATCTAAAAACAAATAAAATCAAGAAAGACTTATAGGAATTTTTTTTATAACAAACTGTTTGTATATTGTTCTAAATAAGTTTTAGATCTGAAAATGAGCAAAGTATTTATTTAAAAACCATTTTAATACGAAACTACTCTCAACACACATTTTTTTTTTAAATATAACCTTGTATAGCTAGAACATCAGCATATAGGTGTATCATTCTGTAAATAATGTCATAATAAGTTTCAGTCATTTGGACAATGGTATCTTATGTGAAAGAGAACTCTGATGCCAAGTTCATCATAAATTACCAAAATGTGCCCCACCCAATGGAGCCATTTACTATGCAGAGGCGTGTTTCAAGTTTGGTTAAATTACAATAATGAGCCCCGCCCCCTGTTGTCATATGGAGGCTTGAATCTTGTGATGGGTTCGCTGTGATGACAAATTTAATGAAAACATATGAACCTATTAAGACTAATATTGCCTGATTTTAAAAGTTCATGACCCCTTTGTATCCGCTATAATACACAACAAAAATAAATGAGAAAGAAACAAACTAAAAATTATCAATACAAAACTATTCAAAAACACTGAAAATAAAACAGTCATTTAAAGTTTAAGAAAGGAAAGGTGTTCTTTAAATAAAAAAAAAGTTAACAAATAGGCCAAAACAAGTGTGGTATAATTGACATTAAAAAATCTCAAAAAGACAACTTTCAACAAATATTTATAAAAGAAGCGTCAGTAAATATGGCACTGTCATTTTGCCCTTAGATAACTTTCCCAATTTTACATTTTGAGCTAAAACATTACATTTTATCTTTAGATGCATAGAATATCAATAAACCAAAATGTTGGGACAAAACAACATCAGCTACAACCAGGCATTTACTAGCAAAACTATTTTAACCATGCGAAAATTCCACTTTTTTTAAAAGATAACATTGCTGTGGTGACAAACTCTCATGCAAAATACAATTGGGTTGAACCCTTGGGGTAAAGCATAGTTGCTTGTAAATGCCTGCCAGAACTGAACTGAACTGGGTTTAAGAACCCATTAACACAAATTTAGGGCAACTCAAACAGAGATAGAGAAAAGCAACAGAACAGATCATACCTCGATTCCCTCAATAAATTCCTCATGAGTGACGCTCATGCTTCCATCCTTGTCAAACTTGTTAAAAAAGTCGACGAGCCTCAGCTCATGTTTCTCTATATAGTGACACAGCTTCACCATCGGGTGGACCTTGGCCTTGGGTTTCTCGGGCGGCTCCATGCCACCGTGGGTCAACTTAAGACTTGGTAGCTGATCGGTAACTTGTTTGTACACGTCCTCGAAGTCTTTATTTACCAGAATATCCTGTAAAATTAAATATATAGACAGGGATAATAAGCTTCAGAGACTATTATGTAAGAATATTTATTATATATCATTTTAAATACGTAGTTTTCATTGGCTGAAAGGCAGTCACGTGTAAGTCATTAGTATGAACTATTGACTTTAGAATGTTTCCTATCTGGTTCAATCTGTTATTGCGGTCAATAGTCTTTTTTTGCAGGTCTATAGTCTGAAAATGACGTTACGCTTTCCCATGACATGACGTCATGCATGTTTAAACATATTTATTTTACATCGATTGCAAAACAAGTTCTTGCAACTTAGATTAATCACTCTTGATGGCTTCCTGGGTAGAACCAGTACTAAGCAACGCGGATTAATTATCTTACTCAAGGACAAATAACGTGGCCGCGACGGAGGATCGAACCAACGACCTCTCGATCAGGAGTTTGGCGCTCTACCACTGGACCACGCACTCCACAATTCCAACCCTCGGTATAACGTCATGCATGTAATCAAGCAAGCAAACTAATGGAGTTTATACGATTCAATATAATAAAACAACTATCTACTTCTGTTTCAGGAAATAGTTAAAAACTATTCATCCTTGGGAATGACTATTGACACTCAGCAGTAAACTATTGAACTCGACTTTGTCTCGGTCAATAGTTCTTGGTCAATAGTTTACTGCTTTGGGTCAACAGTCACTCCCTTGGATGAATAGTTTTAACCATTGACCTCAACAGAAGTAGATAGTTGTATAATATTAGTCCATTTTGGAAATGGTGATAGACATTATATTATACGAGAGGCGCCCCACTTAGTATTTGAACACTTTTATTGTGTAACTGAATCAATTTTCTTGAAATTCTCGCCGAATATGTTGATTGTAATGTCAAGTCTAATGATTCCTTCGATATGAAACATTATGACATGCACTATTATGTGCTTCCTAATGTTGCTGCATCCGCATTTTTGAAAATGGGTAGAGAATGACATTTTGAAGCAAAAATCGTCAATTATAAAAATAACTGCAATACAAATTTAAACACAAATGCTTTTAAAATATCGTTAAAGGTTATAGTAATCCGATATGTCCATGCCTGAACGTAGAAAAGTGTAATATGCATTTTTTTTTAATTTGTCGATTTTCAAGATTTTAGCGAAAATTAACATAAAATTCAACTATGAAAATGACTAAATTTACGAAAGCGTCTAGTTCAAAACATTAACTGCAGGCATTTTTGTGACTTCCTAAGCTATAAAAAACAAGTTTCATAAGTTTCTCAAAAGAAAAGATAGAAAAATATATAACTTAAAATTTAGGGTCAAAACACACACATTTGCAAATAATGATAAAAATAATATATTTGTTTACCAAATATATCTTTATAAGGTATACGATATACATATATGATATACATCAACAATAACTGCTCATGTTAAATGATATAAAAACAGTTATTTTGGTTAATTTACAAAATTATCAGTAACAGGAGCAAATTTTCCTATTATCTGTCAATGTTTTAATATTGCGATAAAAAGTCGAGCTTTTAATTCAGCATCTATATTTTTGTCTTAAAATAAAACATACGATCATATTTAAATTATAAACACAAAGTTAAACAATTATGATATGCATTTAGTGCAGTTATTTGGTTTAAGGTAAAACTCCACGGCAACAGCAACATATAGGCTTCAAATTAGAAAATGGTGTACACCTTATTCAAAATGCAATTTAAAAAGGACCACGTGAAATTGGATATTATTTTTAAATGCATACGTTCTAAATGACAGTTTCACGTCATTAAATCACGTATTTTTTATGACAATCACTTCCGCTGAAAAAACCCACCTTAAACAAAAGTGTTCAAATATAAGTGGGGCGCCTCTCGTACACAGTTTGTACTTACAAAAATGATATGTTGCAATGAACAGTAAGGAGAGAGTACTTACACTGAAGTATATGATTATATTGGTGGTAAACACAGTTATTATTGTACCATACTAAAGTATTATAAGAATCTTTCATGGGTGTTCGGTGAAGATCGGGAATTCCAACACGAGGTATAAATTTTATTATCGGAAACGAGGCTCTGCCCAGGTTCCGATTAAAAAAGTTATACCGAGGGTTGGAATTTCCTATCTGAACCGGAAACCCATGATTGATTTGTTTTCTTGCATATCATTTACATTCTGCGCATTGACCTCGCCTAACGTTTTGCATGCATGCAATTGTCATTGTTTATATACTTTTATTTTCCCCCATGTGTAAGATCAGACTTAAAACGCAGATAACCATATCCAGTATGCAAGAAATCTGTTGTAAACACTTTCAGACATGTACTTACACTAACATCAAGATATAGTTAGGATTGTACATACACTAAAGTCTAGTCTATTTGCTGTTACAAGACACAGGATTTTACTTACACTAAAGTCTATTTGCTGTAAGACACAGTTAGGATTGTACTTACACTAAAGTCTATTTGCTGTAAGACACAGTTAGGATTGTACTTACACTGAAGTCTATTTGCTGTAAGACACAGGATTGTACTAACACTAAAGTCTATTTGCTGTTAGACACAGTTAGGATTGTACTTACACTGAAGTCTATTTGCTGTAAGACACAGTTAGGATTGTACTTACACTGAAGTCTATTTGCTGTAAGACACAGTTAGGATTGTACTTACACTGAAGTCTATTTGCTGTAAGACACAGGATTGTACTTACACTAAAGTCTATTTGCTGTAAGACACAGGATTGTACTTACACTAAAGTCTATTTGCTGTAAGACACAGTTAGGATTGTACTTACACTAAAGTTCATTTGCTGTAAGACACAGGATTGTACTTACACTAAAGTCTATTTGCTGTAAGACACAGTTAGGATTGTACTTACACTAAAGTCTATTTGCTGTAAGACACAGTTAGGATTGTACTTACACTGAAGTATATTTGCTGTAAGACACAGTTAGGATTGTATTTACACTAAAGTTCATTTGCTGTAAGACACAGGATTGTACTTACACTAAAGTCTATTTGCTGTAAGACACAGTTAGGATTGTACTTACACTGAAGTCTATTTGCTGTAAGACACAGTTAGGATTGTACTTACACTAAAGTTCATTTGCTGTAAGACACAGGATTGTACTTACACAGAAGTCTATTTGCTGTAAGACACAGTTAGGATTGCGTAAAATTGCAGCACAGATTCCATAACAACCAGCACTTTGCATTGGATTTTTACCCATCTGTAAAAGAAAACAGTTACTGTTCAGGAATTCACTAACAAGCAATTTGGATTTTTAAAAAAAAGTATATGTTGATTTATTTTTGCAACGAAAAAAAAAGCTTTTAACTAAAAAACATCACCAACACATAAAATTCAGCACAATAAACAAGTATAGATAATGTGATTGCTTTTCACAAATGCCACGAATGTTCAAATTATCTGTCTGGATATACTTGTTTCAACTTTAAGGTTACCTCTATATCCCCAGTCAACTTGGACTTTACATTTTTTTTCAAGGCTTAATTCTCAAAATACACACATGACCAGTCCTTCAGATGAGACTTAATGCCGAGGTTTGCTTGCTTAAATGCCCATTGCAATACAGGGAGGAGAAATAAATACTTATATGCACACGACTAGATTTTCTACGTAAATCTACGTCAAAACAGCAACAGACACATATCTGTTGAGGGTTCAACCCCTTCTCTCAACACGTCATTGCATACTTCATCACAGACGAGGTCAACTGAACCAACAAAACCTATCACAATGTTGATGGAGCATGACATATAAAACTCATTCTTGTTCAATAATCAAGTACAAGGGAGACAACATTGTGATTGTACAGCTCTAACCTCCCCTTGTATGGCTACATATATTAACATGTAAAGTTAGTATACCTTCAGCACCCGCAGTGTTTCATTCAGAGACAGTCCTTTACCAATAACCACTGCTCCCTCGGCAGTTATACGATTGTTTCTGAAATATGGAATTATCAATTACTTAAAATTAGTAATAAAAATCTGTTAATTACAAGTTCCTAAAACATAATATTAACGAAAATCTTTCTCAAAGTACGATTGTTTACCAAATATAATAATTAGGCATTACTAAAAAAACATAAAATGTCTCCTCGCCACCACAAACCCACAAATACTGAATAAACTAGTGCCGCCTGCCATGTGCTTACAGGTTAATGCTTTTCGAAAAGGGGCATAACTCTGCCAAAATGAAAGTCCAAGTTATTGGACATGTTTAATGACATTCTTAAAGGTAACTGAAGATGTGAGTGAAGTATTGTGAACATCGGTCAAATACTTTTCAAGTTATGGCCAGTTATGAGCTTGGTTAGGTTGCAGGTTAAAAGTTTTATGAAAAAAGGACGTAACTTTGCCAAAATGAAAGTCAAAGCTATTGGCAATGTGTAACGATATTCCTTGAGGTCAGATAAAGATGTGTTTAAGTTTTATGAACATAGGTCAAACTATTTTAAAGTTAAGGCCAAGGTTAGGTTGCCGGTTAAGGTGTGATGGACAGACAGACAACACACAGACGGGCGTTGGACAAAGTGATCCCTAAGTGCCCCTTCGAGACCAAAACATGGATATACATACGCTATATTGAGCTCCTCTAACACCGAATTCCCCTTTAGAGCATCCTGGAGTCCCACTGCCCCCTCAAGACCAAAACCGTTCCAAGACAGATCAATCTTCTTCATAAAAACATTGTTCTGAAATAAGAGAAAAAGAATGACTGACTAAACTGAAAGAAAATGCACAGCTTCATTCTAATGTAATATTGTTTTAAATAACAAACAATATTGCATTTTTGTTTTGCATATTTTATGGCATTTGCAATCATGGACATGTTAGCAGGCATGACATCATATGGAGTCATGAGATGTATTGACAGAAAGTACCTCAACAACCAATCAGCATTGAGTATTTTAAAAACTATTTATGATGCAATAAATGTTATAGTATTGCAGCCACATGATGTATCTTCATGAGGAACGATACAGAAACATAAATGAATAGTATATGAAGAATATCCAAAGGCTGGGTTTGATAATAAAATATTCTTTCAACAGATGGGAGGCGTGTTTTTTTGGAACAACTGAGCAGATGAGAATTAATTCGTAATAATGAGCCCAACCGAACCGTTAAATATTCTATTAATTATATTTTTGATTACGATTCATGAACATTTCATTACTACGCCCAATAGATATTTAGTCAATGTTTTTAAGTGATAGTTAACAATTCTTTCAGAGTTAGTTAACAAACATGTGTGATTTAGAGTTATCCTTCAAAGATAGATTGTAGTCTTTCAAGAATAGCAATGTAATACAAATTGTTTAACCAACCAACGTATTTCCATAAATTGTTGGGAACATAATGCTGTCATATTATGTCAAGGTCATTCATACTGATACTGCTGTTATATAGAGTTATGTCAAGGTCATTCATATTGATGCTGTTGTTATATAGATTTAAATGTGTGAAGTTTAAAAGATGCGAGTAAAGGACGTAATAAAATGAGAGCTCAGTGCAAAACTATTCTATCTCCTTCTTTATTCATATTCAGCTAAAATAGTTTTGCACTGAGCACTCGAAAAGCTTTAAAGGGACACACGGCAATCTTGAAGTACTTATCAAGCGCTGAAAATTCGTCTTATCTCTATTTATCCTGCATCATTTTGACTTTAAATCTGCTTGCATATAATTAAATAATTTTTGAGTTTTCATTTGTTCGTCTTATTCTAAAATAGGTTTAAATATATTGTTGGTGCACTTTAATCAACAGTTAATAATATGCAAAAACAATTTGTTTAATATTATTCTTATAATTAATATTAATGATTAAACAAATGCAATTTATGCAGAAAAACTAACGGGACGCCGTGGATTTTTGAAAAATCAAGATTGCCGTGTGTCCCTTTAATGTAAAAGTTTGATGTAAATGAATAAAGTGCTGAATAAAGGTCAAGGTCATTAATATTGACCTTCTTATAAACATACTGTTGTATGTCATAAAGAGAACATACTGTTGTCATAAACATGTACGTACGTACATACTAACGGATGGACGCATGAACAGATGGTCGGACAAGGTTAACGCTCCTCTTTCGTGGCAGACAATAACAATGAAATAGGACAATTCAGTACTGAAAAATGACCTTGCTGAAAAAGAGTTCTTTGTTAAAGATCTTGAACACAAAGACCTCAACAAATAAGCTCACTTTTACTCCCTGAGTTATGGCGATGGCCCCTTTTCTTCGTATGCAGTTCCAAGAGATATCTAGCTCCTTTATACACGTGTTGTCGGCAATGGCAGGCCCCAATATCACACCCGCCACATCCCCAAAATTATTGTGACTTAGATTTAAATACTGCAATTTCGTTGTGTTCTGAAATTAAATAAAGAGCACACTTTTGTAATTTCATATATAAAGAATTAAAAAACATGGTTCAAACCCATTTTTGTAATAAACATACACTGTAATTTTTATAAGAAAAAAAAAGTTTTTTTCTATACAATCGGGTCAAATGTGTCTGTGGAGAGGTGCTGACTAGTCCACTAAAGCTGTCCCACTGTTTCTGAACGTTGGAAGCCAAAACTGAATTATACTGGGAAGTCAAAAATACATGATGCATAATAATCATTTAACAAAATGTATAAATATAATACAATACACCATATCAACGCAGGCAGACGGCACAAAATGGAGACGGGTTGCCGGAGATGAATGAATGAATGAATGGTGTTTTACGGCATGTCGTCACATGAATAGGTCATATTGTGCGCAAAAACTGATGAAAAATGAAGTATTTAGTAAAAATTAATGTAAATATATAAAAGATAAAACTATTTACAAATAAGGGATGATATGGTAGTAATATAAAGTAAAACTATATATGTAAATCAACAAACGCTCGAAAATGGATATATAAATAAGTAAATATATAGAAGAACATATTATAAAGATTTATATAGTCTGATTTCTTTCAGGAAATCTAAAACATGACTAAAATCTATAGTATCAAATAACTCTGTCATAGTATTAACATTGTAGTACCTTTGACGCATAGGATCAAAGTCTACACATTCCAACAAGATGTGTTTGACCGTTAACGGTGTAAAGCAGGGTATACATTCCGGTAATTGCTCACCTTGTAATAAATATGAATGAGTATAACAGTATATCCTGCACCGGGCTAGGACAACTTCTTCTCGATGAATGGGTCTACTAGAAGAACGCCATTCTCCAAGTAACGGTTTAATTGAATGGAGTTCATTGTTAACTGACAAATCCCATGTGGCTTGCCAAGAGTTACGAATATATGTGTTAATACAACTTTTAAAATCAAAATAAGGTAATTTGGCATTAGATATATGTAAACCTAATGCTGCTTTAGCAGCACTATCAGCTCTATCATTACCACGTATTAAGCCAGCAGAAAATAATAACATTATCAACTATAAGAGAATTGTAATTTTGTAGAAGTTGAAGCACAACTGGGATATCATGTTTCATATTGCCCAAGGCTTGAAGAGATGAAAGGGAATCAGAAAAGATTACAAAATGGTCATCATCAAATTCCTGAATATAGTTTAAGGCAAGTTCAGTTGCCTTAAGTACAGCTGAAAAGATGGAGGCCTTGTCAGGCAGGCGGCTCTTTATGCTGTGTTGCTGGAGATGATGCAAATGGTGGAGTACTCCCTTCTCATCGATGGTTATGCGATAGATAATCATGCCTTCATCTGAGTCACTAAGAGAGAGTATGTGTGTATTTCTAAGGATTATAGTCCCTTCACCTATGACAGGCGTCCTACCCGTCGATTATAGGCACATTGTCCCGACTTTTATCTGTGTGTTGTTGTGCGATGTGATGATATGTCTACTTGAAGCAGCGAACTCAATGGTTTCTTTATAGTGCTGCCACACTGGAATACCACGCCGTTGTAGAAATGATACCCCCCAGTCATATTATTTTGACACTGGCCAATCAGTCGTAGCACTACCCATTATTTGCTCGTCAGGCAAGGGTTACAAGTGACTACTCCATTTTTAAAGTCTTTGGTATGACGCAGTCAGGGGACTCGAACCCACGACCTCCCGAATGCAAGGCAGACGCTATAACCACTACACCACAATGCTTTGGTCTGAGAGAGAGTAAATATGCCCCAAAGCTTGTATTGTAGTGGATGAAATAACAAAACATTTTTACAAAAGGTGACGGAGAGATCGGCAACTCACCATTATTGCCTCTGCAAAGTGTGGAGCGGCGTGGTCATCAAAACCATTACCTGGAATTAAATAACAATGGACATGTCATATATACCATATATTAATTTAAAGTGAACACTGAAATGAAATGAGCATACAGTAGGCACAGTGTGTTGCAATGGCATACTTGACACATGCAGTTATGTGTGTACGGCAGACATTCTTGGATACGACATATTAAAAGATTTTATTTTTCGTTCGATTAATAAATTGATATAAATATTTGAAATAAAACAGACGTAAACCAATTGGGTGACATTCTGCGTCATTATTACATACATACCTGACAGAGTTATGTGCATTAGTGTGACATTCTGCGTCATTATTACATACATACCTGACAGAGTTATGTGCGTTAGTGTGACATTCTGCGTCATTATTACATACATACCTGACAGAGTTATGTGCGTTAGTGTGACATTCTGCGTCATTATTACATACATACCTGACAGAGTTATGTGTGTTAGTGTGACATTCTGCGTCATAATGAGTGCCAGGTGTGGAGAACACTCATTTCCCAGCTTGTTGTCGGACAGATTCTGAAATGATTCACGAAACAATGCAATTAATAACGACACTGCAAACTACAAAAACATATTTCTCTCTGTATCCTCAAAGAATTGCATGGCAGGACGTCAGAAGCAACCCATCATCTACAAGAATTTCATGGTACTTTGTGACAGAGATTGGTTAAATGAGAGAGAAAGAAAGAGAGACAGACAGAAAGAGACACACACACACAAACAGAGACAGAGACAGACAGACACCCCTGCTTTTTTCAAACAACCAATTAAAAACTGTTTGAGGAATGTAAGCAATAAAAATGTGTTATGCCATGCGACGTGACAATGTCATGGGACGCGACGTTACAGTCAACATGATTCATATTTAGCCTCCACTAAAGCGGGAGTATAAAAGCAAAATGTTACGACAATAAACAATCTTACTAGCTCGGTAATGAAGCAGTTTTCCCTCAGCATCTCGCAGACAGCCAGGCCACCTTGAGGTCTCAGCCAGTTGTCACTTAGATCTAGCTGTAATATCTTTGTATTAGACTGAAAACAAACAAACAAGAATAGCCTTCATACCAGTATATATAGTGACCTTGGGAATTGCTGAACTAATAAAGTATGATAAAGATGCTAACTTGGCAAAAACTCTCTCATCAAGTTGACAATTACACAATGAGCAAGATTAAACATGTCGCCATTTAACAATATTTGCGACAATTAAACTACTGATGTATCATTGCAAACGTCAAAATTTCAATATGGTTAACCCGTTTCTGACGCATTTCAATGTTTTTGACAGTTTTTCTATATAGGCTTTCATATAAAACTAAAGGCGTCACGTTTTTGACGGTTTAATGTCGCATATGCACTTTTTATTTAGTCGCAAGTTTTTTGAATGTGATCAATCAGATTGCAGGATTTTTGTCAAGTTTGTTAGAAGAAGAAATAACATGCATACGAACATGTTTAATGTGCAGTAATTTGCTTTTCTCCAGGAATGCAAGAAAAACATGGTTCTTAATGAATACATAGCTATGATATTGACTGGTACTCAGGACTACAGGAATATCACACACTACTGACGGGTACTTACAGTAAGTGACTCTGCTAATGCCCTCATGCCCGTGGCCCCGAGGCCGTGATGTCCCATATTGAGATGTCTGTCATTTAGGTGCCGCAGGAAGTAGGAGGCGGGCACCACACCCAGTTTCTTGCACGTGTCGATGTAGGCTGTCCTCCCTGAGTGATCATATGTTGTTGACTGGTCTGTAAGCATACACGTGTATGTTGATGACAAATGTAAGATTTAAATGTGTGTAATGTTGACTATGTAAGCTTTATTTTGTGTGAGTTTGACTAAATAAATATTAATTTGCACGATGTTGGCTAAATGAGCCTTTAATTTGTAAAGACTAAAGAAAGCATTATTGTGTATGATGTGGATTAAATGAGACGAACCGCAATCTTGTTGTTCTTTTAAACTTGCATCTTCCCTTATGTTGTTCTACATAACCCATACAATTGCAAATCATTAATAAAAATTATTGTTTTTGCATATTATTAAAATGTTGATTATAAATATTACACCAATAACATATTTATAAACTCTATATGATAGAAAACTGAGGAAAAATGACTACCGGTAACTACCTTTTATTTAATTACTTGCAAGCATGTTTTGAAGTTAAAATGCTGGATTAATAAATCCAGGTGCTTATTTTAATAGTGGATAAATGTACTATAAGATTGCCATGGATCACATTAACAAATAACAGTTACACCGTGAAGACATGTATAAAACTATTTGTAACACCATATGCACCAAAAGCTAAATATTGTCAAAAAAAAAAAAAAAAATGGTCATGAAAGTGCAGATTACACAGTGCTTTATTATTGTCATATTATTCACAAACATTGGGTTTGAACAAAAACATAGTTTTATCCGACAAAGGTGAAATGATTGGGAGCCAAACAAATTGGAGTGACTGGTGTTAAAAGCTGTTGATAAGATGAGTTTTTGAGTATTTTATTCATATTTCTTTCTTTCTTTTTTTAAAAAAAAAATCACTATTTTAAATTGTGAGTATCATTACTCATCAACTTACTAAAAATACTCTAAACTTCAACAGTATAATATTTGTATGTATTATGTCCTGTGGAACCGTTTCTTTCATATTTACATGATGAAAATTGTGTGTAATGCGTTTCTTTTGTTTTTACTTAACTTTCATTTAATCAGCATAGTTGTTTCTTTTAAGATCAACTAATTAATATGAAAGCATGGACAATTTAAGAAACTGTTTACTCCGGACAAGTGCCTTGTTACTCATTCACTTTGAATCTGATGGGTAAATACTCACTGCAGTCAAAAATTATCTATACAGCTCTGTATATTTATTGGGATGTTTAAACCCATAAAACTAGACAGACTCGCTCCAATTCTGTATCATTGTCATGCGAAACATATCTAAAAGTTGGTGTTTCTTCAACTTTCAATATCTGAACTTTGAAAGACAAATGGTTTTAGTGTTTACTCTACTTTTTAAACCAATCAGATGGCTCAGAATTTCAAATACTTGCACCATTTATCCATGAAGATTTTATTACCGGTGCTCTTTGTGGTTTGGAGTGTGACAAAAAGAGAGACTTTCAATAAAACCTTAACACAAACACTAAGCCGTATAGAGTCTATGAAGAGAAATCTTCACCATTAAGAAACTGCGGTCGTTCGCTACACTCCCTCCCTTTCAGTTTTTTAATGGTGAAGATTTCTCTTCATAGCCTCATCCAATACATAGAGTTTTCATGACACGCAAACAAACTAAATCTCGAATGGATGCTATAGTATATACATAATGCCTATTAGAGGGCTCAGTGCCAGACTATTGTATCTTGTTCTATATTTATATATAGTTACATTAGTCCTGCAGTCACCCCTTGAATTATTATTATAGGGTGTGATAAATAAACATGGGGTGGTATCTACAGGACCAACAGGATGACAATAATTGGGTGAAGCCCAGACACGACAATAAATTGGTGAAGTCCAGACATGACAATAAATGGGTGAAACCAGACATGACAACAAATGGGTGAAAACAACACATGACAATAAATGGGTGAAGCCCAGACACATAAATAAATTGGTGAAGTCCAGACATTACAATAAATTGGTGAAGCCTAGACATGACAATAAATAGGTGAAGCCCAGACATGAGAGTAAATGGGTGAAGCCCAGACATGTCTATGACAATAAACTGGTGAAGCCCAGACATGAGAATAAATGGGTGAAGTCCAGATGTGACAATACATGGGTGAAGCCCAGATATGACAATAAATTGGTGAAGCCCAGACATGACAATAAATGGGTGAAGCCCAGACATAATAGTACATGGGTGAAGCCCAGACATGTGACAGTAAACTGGTTAAGCCCAGACATGACATGACAATAAATTGGTGAAACCCAGATTTGACAATAAACTGGTGAGCCCAGTTATGACAATAAACTGGTGAAGCCAAGACATGATAATAAATGGGTGAAGCCCTGACATGACAATAAATGGGTATGATATGTGTATGACAATAAATTGGTAAAGCCCAGACATGACAATAAACTGGTGAAACCCAGACATGTGTATGACAATAAATTGGTGAAGCCCAGATTTGACAATAAACTGGTGAAGCCCAGACATGTGTATGACAATAAACTGGTGAAGCCCAGACATGACAATAAATGGGTGAATCCCAGACATCACAATAATTGGGTGAAGCCTAGACATATGTATGTTAATAAATTGGTGAAGCCCAGACATGTGTATAACAATAAATTGGTAAAGCCCGGACATAATAATAAATTGGTGAAGCCCAGACATGTGTATAACAATAAACTGGTAAAGCCCAGACATTACAATAAATTGGTGAAGCCCAGACATGTGTATAACAATACATTGGTAAAGCCCAGACATGAAAATAAATTGGTGAAGCCCAGACATGTGTATAACAATACATTGGTAAAGCCCAGACATGACAATAAATTGGTGAAGCCCAGACATGTGTATATAACAATACATTGGTAAAGCCCAGACATGACAATAAATTGGTGAAGCCCAGACATGTGTATAACAATACATTGGTAAAGCCCAGACATGACAATACATTGGTGAAGCCCAGACATGTGTATAACAATACATTGGTAAAGCCCAGACATGACAATAAATTGGTGAAGCCCAGACATGTGTATATAACAATACATTGGTAAAGCCCAGACATGACAATAAATTGGTGAAGCCCAGACATGTGTATAACAATACATTGGTAAAGCCCAGACATGACAATAAATTGGTGAAGCCCAGATATGTGTATAACAATACAATGGTAAAGCCCAGACATGACAATAAATTGGTGAAGCCCAGACATGTGTATAACAATACATTGGTAAAGCCCAGACATGACAATAAATTGGTGAAGCCCAGACATGTGTATAACAATACAATGGTAAAGCCCAGACATGACAATAATTGGTGAAACCCAGACATGACAATTAACTGGTGAAGCCCAGACATTACAATAAATGGGTGAAGCCTAGATATGACAACAAATGGGTTAGCCCAACCAAACACAAGGATGACATTTATTGAGTGCTTTAAAAGGTGGGTGCTATGTTGGCTACCTTCTGGCAATAAATGGGCGATTCTCTCATGGGCATCTAGATGGAAAAATATACATGATCAAATAAAGCAAAATACACGGAGGCGCAAAGCAATAGATAGAAGACCATCTTACATGAGTGTTTGATTCATAAGAAATGACCACTCACGTAAGATTATTTTCATCACATGATATAATTTCTTTGAGATAGTCACTCAAATAGGGATTAACTAGTGATTGAAATACACTGAGGCCCCTCGTATAATTTCATTGAACATCGCATGACGTCATCTGATGTTATTAAACATGTGGTAATATAATTAGGTAATCGACATAATTAATAATTTGGATTCTTGACAGGGGACGTGGGCTCACATTCCCTGCCTGGTAATTATATTCACCCGAGCCGTCAGGCGAGTGGAAATATACTTGCCAGGCAAGGAATGTTCTTTTAGTCAATTTCCCCGTAATGTGCCTCTATTTCATTATTAATATGTGACGTCGCTAATGAATATGTTCATAAGTCAATGCTGTAAATGTCATCAAATTTGGCGCAATTGTTTAAATAAAAAAAAACGTTGTTTGTCACAATGTTGGTGTTTTATTATCTTTATGATAGCAAACAACACTTCTTATTGTTACATTTACCCACAATGGAAAGTGCAGAAAAGCGGTACGAAAGAAATAATCGACGGTTTCCACAACAAATCGAAAATGTAATCTCTGCCATTTTGTTATTGTGTATTGAAGTTATGAGGCACACATGGGGAAATCGTCAAATGTCCAAGTCACGAGACGTAGACATGGGCTCATGTCAACGGCGCATTGACCAATGAAATCTTGAGAATTTTCTTTGCAGTATGACAATATGAAACGGTATACAACAATATTTGATAAATGGTATCAAATCTAAAAGAAACTGAATTAGTACACATACAAGTACAATGAAATAACAAAACGCTTGAATCTCAAATTTCTACAAATGTAAATACTACAAGAGAAAAACGTATCAAAACTACAATGTTTGTCAGACAAACTATTTTCGATCTTTTCTACAAAGGTAAGCATTAATACTACATGTATTAATAATTTAAGGAAACAAAATAAATGTCTGAACAGTATAAAGAAATTAAAGACCATCTAAAAACCAAATGTAATCTAAAGTGTAATATGTAGAGCAATTATTGAACCTTTGGTTTCGGTTTTCAAGGGAATAATTCATGAGATATCCTGCGTGTTTCTCTTTTGAGTAAGTGAAAACATTAATGAGATGGTTCTCAAGCTATTTCAATATAAATTAAAATCAATGGTCGAATTTAAAAAAAAAAAAATTGTATGATTAAAACCAAGATTTTGAAAATTCTCAGTAATACAAGGTAACAATATTATAATGTCATAACTCAATGTCACAAAAAAACAGTTCTTTCAGGGTTGCTTAAAATGCATTCTTAAACCAGTTAAACATATTTCCAATTATGAACCAGTTAAACATATTTCCAATTATGAACCAGTTAAACATATTTTCATTTATGAACCAGTTAAACATATTTTCAATTATGAACCAGAACCGGTTAAACATATTTTCAATTATGAACCAGTTAAACATATTTCCAATTATGAACCAGTTAAACATATTTTCAATTATGAACCAGTTAAACTTATTTCCAATTATGAATTGTCATTCTTATATATATATATACTACAAAAGCAATATGTTAACAACATTCACAGCACACATCTATATGCAAGGGTCTACTGATACCCATAGTTCATAATAATAATACACACAGTGTCATAATCTATAATAAATAATATGTAGTGTTCCAGAATAACCAACGTGTGCACGTTTATAAAATTCACATAATTTAAACTGGTACTAATATTAATGTAGTCAGCAGGCAGTTATTCACTTTAAATTCCTCACAACACTCTGAAACCAGTAATCAATCCAACCATGCTCTGTTTGTTCTGCCCTTTTCTATACGATAACCTACAAATTGTCATCAGGTTGAGGCGACTTCCTCGCAATTTCCTACACCCATACCCAACAAAAAAAAATGTGCGAATGCAATATTGTCTGCAGAGAATTCAAAACCAACACTTTACCACCAACATTAACATAAAGTCTGCTACATCATTTAATAAGGAGAAGTGTTCCATGCCTGAAACGCAAATCTTGAAAATATGCTCTGTAAATTATTCCTTTTAATAAATTTGAAATCGCTTCATATATTTCTTTAAAGTAATCTTCTTTTAACATATGTAAGAAATAACAATTTTTAAATCACTCCAAATATTTCATTTACATAGACGTGCAACCATAAACATAGCCCTAGTGACAGAACATTGTGATATTTTCTCACCATATGACCCATCAAGAAAATGGCCAACTAGATCTGTCAACAAGAAATAAAAACAGAAGTTTAAAAACATATAGCATTATTCAAAGACCAAGAAAAATCCCACACACCTTGAATTGCCTACTTTTAAATCCTACACCTTGCCAAAACATAAACTCTAAAGATAAATTTTAAAGTTTTCCTACAAAATCCTACACCTTCATTATCTACTTTACATATACCGGTACATATAAAGTCCCTTCTTTACCTAGAAATGTTTCCAATGACATTGAACATGGGAAATATATGTCAATAAAAAACATACACCTTGGCTACTTCAAATAATGTACTTGTTCCGATCCAAAACTCAAACCTCGACAACTTTGTAAATATTCCTGCCTCTTCTTGCCATGCCGTTTCTTCAATTTGATGCGTGAAAATGACATTTTTACCCTTCCTGAAATGTTTGACTCCTGGATATGAGCATCGCATCTTTGTTTGATGAAATATTAGGTATTTGTAAACACTGTTACAAACAGTCCATTAAGTCATTTCAGAATCATGTATTGTTTAGAATTTGCCATATCAGAAAGTCAAGAAACTCATTATAGAAAGTTATAGGATTCACTCAATGTGTTATCAGAACAGAGCAAGTCCTATTATTTGTATAAAAAAGTATACCTGTCTGAAATGTTGGCATTACTCACTGAGTAATGATTTTCCTTGACTTTCTGATTTTGCAAATTTTATACGAAAACAATTTTTTAAAATGATTTTATAAATAGTTTACAGTCAACTTTTTTACTTGAAATGACTAATGTTTAAGCATATTCTAAACCAGTGATATGACATTTTTACTTAAAAATTGTAATTTAATAATATTTATTCCAATAAAAAAATAAGACAGAAAAAGCTTTCATCGTCTGTTCTGAAAGTAAAAAAAAGCTAAACCAAACAAAAAAAAAAGCAACCATTTAACTTTACAGACTGCAAACACAACACATGGGTGGGTAACTAACAATTCTTGATTAGAAAAGTAAAGCAGTAAATTTGAACAAAGCAACACAACTTAAGCAATCAAAAAAGATTCAAAACAACATTGACTTTTAACAGAATGAGAGATCTATATAACCTATCATTCAATGGGTGCTTAAACAATAACGAATACACTCGGTGCTAAAACACAGGTCTACGAGAAAACTGAGCGTGACAACATCTAGACGTACTGGCCGCGGACGCAGTCTGGCTCGTCTGCTGCAAGAGGGCCGCCTGCTCACAGTATGCCAATCGTACTGACTGAAAGTCAAGAACCCCATCCACCATATGGAGTGGTCGGGCACCAGCTGTGGCCATGGAAGCAGCATAAGTAAAATACATAATGCCATGACATGAGCATAATTAAAATTATTAATATTTTCTATACCATATGCATGGAGCATGTGTGTATTGCTGCAGTGCTGCGTAATTCACTATCTTTTTTGTTATCAATTCCAGTTTTGTTTTGGTGAAAAAAAACGTAAAATATTACGAATGTTACATTCTGTTGTCACAGACAACTCTGTGCACCCTAATACCTGTTTATGTCCTCATAGGCATATTATACTACTGACTGTTCTAGGGTGATGCCCCTGTTGTCAAACCTTTTGTGTGTGTCCACTCCCACACTTTACATTTCATTTAAATGTATATTTGATAGCAAATATACATTTTAAAAAATGTAAAGTGTTGGACAGCACACAAAGGGATATCTCTGAAGATGAGAATACAGTACAATGAGAATATACCTTCAGACGTCCTTTGAAGCTAGAGCTCAAATTGGACACGGCAGATGAATTTAATACTTTATATCTCTTGACAACACTTAAAACTGATATGCTTAATATACTACCATATATTTACAGACAGTGATTAAACAGACATCTGTCATATAAAAATGCAGGTAGTGTTATTACTTGCTGGTCCTTTGGGGCCTTCAATCCCAATCTTTGGTGCTTATAAAAGCAGAATGACTGGGGCTAGAGGGAGTGAGAGATACTGCATGTATATATAACCTCTAAAACCCGAGTCTGCTGCTTTCCTCTCTTGTTTGTGTTTGTTGCTTCCAAAGAATTCCTCTTCAGTACTTATATGATGAACAATGGTAGGCTTTACTGTATTTCCAAACATGCTTCACTTCTGTGACAACTTTTTCAACATTATATAACATACTATTGGTGGCCAAGTGATTGTTGCGTTTTAACATGAAATCAGTGGTAACAATTAATTTTATTTTTTGTTAGAAAAATACAAGCTATTCATTTCTGATTAAGCTACGATCTTGCCTAAATCTGAGTTATCTTGCGCAAATAGCTAATGAATATGATTATCTTATCAGGGGCACACAACTCATGTTCTTTACCTTCCACTTCCAAGTCTGTGTCGAAGGCTTTCTCATCATGAATGTCCACTGTTTGAAAGTCTGGCTCAAACGCAGTTGTGGCCCTTGGTTCATCATTGTCGCTGTCACTGTCGGAGCTATGACCTCTGTGTAGCGCTTGCGACCCAGAACTGTCCGGTCGTGACCTCCGAGAACGGTTACTCTGGCGACTGATGGTCTGAAAAGAGAAAAAAATTTGTTTAATACAACATTGTTAGGGAGACACTTAATTGATTAATATGAATTTTAACATATTTTATTTCCACATTTTTTACAACATTTAAAGATGAATGGCCACCCTTTTTTTTACACATTTAACTCTTAAATGTCATATGAACATTTCTTGATTGTCCCAGAGAGAAACATAATTATATTTAAAACCGCTTCTAAATTGTATGTAAAAATAAGTATTATTTGCATGACGTAGATACTACTTTTACCACTGCGTGACTGCACGGGGAAATGAGGTAAATCTGATTTGTATAGCTGCACAACTATTGCCAGGTAATTGATAAATACATTTACCTGTGGATTAATTTACCTTTTTAACGTTTTCTACGTCATCAAATAAAGACTTATTCTCGCTTTTCACAGACATTGCAATGTGTGCATTGTAAATATCTATTGTTGCATATTGATTTCGATTTGAATAAACATAAACATGTTCATGAAACAAAACATGGCCGGAGAACTTTAAAGTATTGGTGTAAGTAAAATAAGTAGTATAGCTTCTGTCTCTTACATAGATTGTCTTTGTTTTGTTTGAACTCCAATCCTTATTTATATATATATACTAAAGGCCAAAAGATTTGCACGGTTCATAAAATATAAACGTACCCAAATTTAATATTTTCAATCGTACATATCAAACCGTGAAGTGCTCAATTGTATTGAAAACCGGGTGATAATGTTTAAGGCGATTGCTTTGTATTACGACAGCTAATGATTAATGTAAAAATTGAAACCATTTGAATATATGATAATATAAAGAACCGTGCAAATCTTTTGGCCTTAAGTATATTTTATGAACCGTGCAAATCTTTTGGCCTTACAAATATATATATATGTATTTTCTTCTTTTGCACTGGAGAGGTATACATATATGCTTTAACAGAATACAAAAGTTCTGTATTCAAATAAGAGGTTTGAGGACTCTTAAGCGCAAAAAAGCTATATGAGTTTCATATTTTACCAGTCTTAGTGCGCCAAAGTGCATCCCCAACCCCACTCCCCACTCCACTCAAAAAAAATAAATGAAATATTGTATTATGTAGGTGTGAATCTTAAAGTGAGGAGTATAAAACTGAACAATTTAGAATTCTCCACTGTAAACTAGCAGACTTTCAGCCATCGCTAAAACCTTGCAAGTACATGTAATCTAAGGTCAAAAGTCAGAAATGATTTTTTTTTATAGATCAAGGCATGACAGATAGATTGGGTGATTACTTGTGAAGAGGTAATCCAACAAAACATCAATATCTGAGCTGTTCTTGACATCCCCTTGTTGAGCGCCTGATAACAGACGTAATTATACGCCTATCCTTGAACACTAACCTGCCTAGTATTAACAAACGAAATGGTTGGTTGGTTGGTTGAATGGTGTTTTACATAATATAATTTTCAGCACATGTTAGGATATATGATGGTCAACTTGTTCTTGACATCCCCTTCATGGTGGAGGCAGACCACCATTTTTTCCTGGGTAGAATCAGTACTAAATACCTCCCGCAGGTCACAATTCGAACCCAGCGGTGAGAAGCGAAAAGGTCTCAGATGCAAGGTCTTTACCATCCCAGCCATGGAGGTTTTTATAAACAAACTGATTAGTAGTCATATTGGCAATAGAGCATAATATTATGTTTACCAACTTATCTTACCATGATAGACAAAAATTGAACACAATCTACCAAAAAGTATTTTGATGTGGAAGGCAAAATTTACTATGCTGATTATGCCCCCTCCACTTGCCTCCCCTGCTTCCTCTTGCTTCCCCACTCCCCACCGCACCACCCACACCCAATTCCCACCCCACATGGTCCCCTTATTTTTCCACTCACTACTTGCATCCTCTTCACCTGCCCCTCTCAACACTTGCACCGCTTCCCTCTTCTCCACTTGCCCCCCAACTACTCCATTTGCAACCAACCTCCACTCCATTCCCCCACCCCCACCCCAACAAACACACATTCACATTTACCCACTGCTCGCACAATCCACTAGCTTTTCTTAAGCCACTAGCATGAATTCTTATGAGATAGTCAACATCATTATCAACATGCTCTGAAGTGAAAATGCAAAACATAACAATGACAAAGTGCTGGGCAAATATAATTACGTTTGCACCATAGATACTGGGGAAAGTATGTTCAATGGGATTAAAATGTGTGCCGTAGAGCCTCACACACCAGGAAATACCCAACAAATATACAAGTCAAAGTTTGCTAAGCACCAAAACTTTTTTGCCATTCACCCGAAATACTGCGTGAAACTGTATTTTGTAGGGTGACATGCAAAAATATACCAGAACATTATTTTCTAATCAGTTGTTTACAATAAATGTAAAACAAAATTATAATTGTTGAGTTTTATGCTGCTGGTAAAACCAGCTACCATAAAATGTCGAATTGAAATCTTGGAGCTTTAATATGCTCAGCAAAAATAGAAATGTCCCTCTTTTAAGCCGGGACTTGCTTAGGGTTGACTTTGTAACACTTTGTACACCAATCTAGATAAAATTTCATCATTTTATACTTATCACTCAATCATTCTGATCAATATTAATCATCATCAAAAACCAAAGTTTGTCTGTTGCTGCTAAAACATGTTTTATTCAAATTGCGAAATCACTATATTTTTATTATAAAGGCAGGTAATCTGAAAATATTCATTCTTGAAAGCTGTATGGCGCAAAACTGAGTGAAAAGATCAGCGTCTTTTCTCTGTTTTTGTGGTGATGAGATCATTCTCTGTTTATTTCAATATAACAAAACTGTGTTAACTCAAAGTTTTAACAACAAGACCCGGAAATGCTGTTTAAACCAAATCGAGGGGAATAAGTTTGCCCACAAGTTTGGTTCAAAGAAAATTGTTTTCATGACAGTGCTGGCCTTTAACAAAGGTATTGGCATATAAGTTTAAATAAAATATAATTTCATTGTGTCTAAATCTATGGGTAAAGTTGGGGACGTTTCTATTTTTGCTCAGTATAGAAAAGTTTTAGTAGATATTACTGTCTACTCTGAACTATCCTACAATGGGTTTTTGGTGTAGGTACAAACACATGTGCTCCATATTTGAAACTTTCAATATATAGATTTGACAGTGACAGTGAAGATAAAAGCTGTGTCTGGAGAAAACATAATAATGACAACAGATTTCGAGATTTGCTGCATGTGCAACAACTACCCTTTATCTGCTAAACATCAAGCAAGGGAGTTATTAGTACCATCTTTATGAAGTATTTTGTATGAACCAGCCGGAGATTGAATCCCCGCATGTGCATGGCGAATGCTCTATCACTAAGCCATTGCCATTGTCATTAATTATTTAAAGGGAAGTAAGTAAGCAGATATTGAGCATAACCAAATAACCGTCTAACTTTTATTCAGTGAAATGTATACATGAAAACATAAGCATAGACCCTAAGAAGTCTGTAGTAATACATTCCTGAATTTGAAAAAAAAGAAGCTTTAATTATTATTTGTAAATAAAGTGGGACCCACCATATTTACCTTTTCTGCGATCACGTGACTTCCATTACCGCATTAGGTTTTCACCATAGTATGTATTGCGTTATATGTATAGCCCGCTTAGCTCAGTCAGGAGCGATGTCAACTTACTTTACGCTCAAGCTTACTATTATTACCGCGAGTGTAATTTTAGTTTGGGCTGCGAGTTCAAACGCCCGAAGCAGTTTCTCTTTTCTTTTGTACCGCGATTGAATTCCGTCAAACAATCTTGCTTTTAATTAGTAAATATTATACAATTATGGACTTTTCAGCTGTTATACATGATGTGATATGCACCAAAAAAATCATTATTGACCGAGGCGATAGCCGAGGTCAATAATGATTTTTTGGTACATATCAACATCATGTATAACAGCTGAAAAGTCCATAACTGTTTTATTATATAACCCTCAATTTACAATTATATAAAACAGGTCAATATCAAAAAAACAATTATATAAAACAGGTCAATATCAAAAAAACAGGTCAATATCAAAAAAACAGGTCAATATCGCTAGATATTTTTTCTAAAAAATTACTTTTTAGCCAATGAAAACGCGTATATTTATAGGTTATATAATAATCAATAATGTTTGGTGTGTAATGTTTGCGAACATAATTTTTGTGTGTTTTATAAGCTAAAAGTTACGGACATTGTCCCTTTAAGGATGAGTATACCTCTGCTAAATCTGAATTATGGAGAACAAAACGTGTGAACCAACATTTTTAGCAGTTTTTCAGGTCTTCTTTGGAAACTAGTAAATGACCATAGGACACGGATGCCTGCTTTACCCTACCAGTCACATCAAAAATTGAATGTAAAACTTTTTTTCTAATGTATCGGTACATATGGGCAGACAGTCACAGTGACAGACAGACGTGGTGGAGCATAAACAGGAGACACATTTCAAAGAAGAATAATGTTCTGTGTGATGGTGGATAATATACAGTTAATTAATTGTACATGCCCGGGACACTACAAAAAGAGTTCCAGCTAGGCTACAAGTTACACATATATGTATGAGCAATTCAATATAAGAAGACAGGTTTTACTAAAACAGCTGTTACAATTGTTAAAACATCTTCTATCAACCTAAATTTAATGATGTTTAAATTGCCAACATTTCATCTTGTTACAATAATTATAAGACAACAATTGCCCATTATCCACTGAACCATGGTAGCATATACTGAACAAGAGGCTCATATATTATTCATAATTTTGTTTTTAAAAGCTTAAGATTATATTTGTGAAACTCGTAAGGTGGCAATATTACGAATTATTATATACTTTCCAGTGAAATAGCGGATTTCATGATTAAAATAAAACCTTATATTTTCCTGGTTTATAATTATTTCACATGTGAAATACCGAAAATGATGTAATGCCATTGTTGACATTATTGACGTCCATATTTTATCTCGATGTAAATGGAGGATGAGCTTGGCATGCTCATCCCTGTTTAGCGCCATATAACCTGTGTGGTGTTGGTGCGCCGTAAAATCCCAATTAAATTCAATTAACACATCATATTAGGTTATGCCGACAGCAACATCAGAGGGAGATGAGATGAAGTTTCCATCCAACATGCCTCTACCAGGGAGTGAACCTATAATTATGTGGGGCAGAGGTGTGTAGCTAGCTCTGAAGCCAAAAACATATCCACTTAGCTAAGCAATAACGAGTCAAAAGACATGGACAGTGCTAAAAGAACCAATTTTTTTTTTTTAATTTATCATCTCTTAAAAAGACTAAGGTTGGGACCATTTTTAGGTAAGTTTGCCACCTGAAAAAATACTTTTTTATTGACCTAAGCAACATTAATGATCTATACACTATATATTTACCAAAGGCCAAAGGAACATGGATGCATGTTTATCCACCCTATGGCAATGCCAAATCCATTCTTTACTGACCATATAGTATTATATTCACATTCTATCGATTATTTCTGTTTAAAAAAAAGTAGCCTCTTATATATAATAAACGTCATTTTTTAAGGAGAAATATGCAACGTTTCACATAATTATTAATAATAATTTGCAAATATGAAATTATGTAGTAAAACGGGACGTCATAAGTTGTAAACAAAATCTCTTTTACCTATTAAATTACATTTTCTGTATTTCGAGTATTAACTTTCATACCCCATCAAACCCCTTCTCCAAGAAGCGAAAATGGGGTTGGCTGAGGTATGACATAAAACCTTAAATTCGGCTTAAAAGTTTGCATAATGTAAAATATGTAATTTTAAACAGGTCATCGCATTTCTTCAATAACAATCGTTTTTAAACGTGTTTATTGTCGAAATATCTGTTATAAAATCCTGCTAATATAAGCTTTCCCATCACTTAATGTAATTAAGGCGGGACCACATAATGGGTTTCAATGCATTTTGGCACATCTTATACTGCAATTTACTTTCAATTACCTTCTGTTTGTTGATTGTTAAAATTCTAGCTGGACGTAACGATGCTCGAAACTCCATCTGTCCTCGATACACTTCCATTGTATATATACCACTTCAAATAATTGTGTTGTTACCAAAATGTGTTCCCATGGTAACATTGAATAACTCCCTATTTCAAAATGTCACTTATCGGCACTATATACAATACCAGTACCTCCAATCACTATGTTTGTTTCCTTTTCAATTTTTAATACAAGTTAATAAAATGTTAAACATTTTTTTTTTTTTTTTTTCAAAAGTAAATTTCTTCCTGTACAAAATAATAAAATCTAAGATTATTTTTTCTTATGGTAATTTTTTTCTTGCACATATATATATGTTTTATTAATTCTGTATTAATTTACTCCCTGTACAAAATAACAGAATCCAAAATTAAATGTCCTTGATTTTTTTCCTCCACATTTGTTTTTACTAATTTAAATTCCAAATTAAATTACTCGGTGTATGAAAAGTTACTTTCTGCTGCTAAAGTTTTAGTTTTTTAATAGCTCACTAAATCACATGTGTTATTTCAAAAGAATAATCTATAAATATTATAATGACTGCCCGAACATAGTAATTATGTTTGTTATCATGACAGGCAAACAATGTCATAATTCCTTTTTCTTCTATTTTGAAGTTATTTAACACAGAAAAAGTGATCTAATTGTGAATAATCACCATTAATTGTTTTCCGCCAAAACTCTATTTAGAAAACACAAATGAAAAAGTCGATGTAAATAGTTTTGTTTCTAGACACTACTTGACAGGTACATTTTATCTTCTTGTTAGAAGGACAGAAGGACAGGAACGTGTTTGTTTAAAAAAAAAAGTAAACATATTATTATTATAAACCTGACAGAATAGACACTGCAGCGCAACACTTCTTACTATTAAATTGAATTAAAGATCGTGTGCGGTTTTTAAGAATGTGTGGCGACAGTAGATGATTAGGCCTCTTGAAAATTCTCACAAGTGGAAGATATGATGGGATATTGGTTTGCTGTCCTTTCGAGTCATAATGAGATCAAATAAAAAGGGGCAGACGATCCATTAATTAAAATGTACAACTCATTTTGATAAGTTTCAAATATCTTTCTGAAACTGATTTTCAGTGACAGATGTATGTTACAGATATTTATAACTTTCACGACATCATCAAAATAATTTGACCAATCAGTGATCAATAAAATAAAAGACCTCCACATTCTGGTAGGGTGTAAACTCGGTGTTTATCGTTGATGCTCATCTGACTTTGGCCGTTTATAAAACTAGTTTGTAGTGATAATTATATTAAAAGCTTTGTTTTTTGTGTACATCTGTGTATATTCTTTTGGTGTTGTCTGATTTTAAAAAAAAACAATATGGATACATTTAATTTAAATCATGGTCTAATATTTTCGTTTTTCATATAGAGATTGAGGATAAATTCCGAGTAAACCCCTTTATTTTCACCTACTGAATATCTCGACCTACCGGAAGTTGACCGGATGTGAGAGTTATGAATTGCTTTTTTACATTACTTTACCTTTGTTATATTATTTCTTAGTTCTGTATGTTGCTTTGAAGTTTTGGAAAGATTTTAAAAGAAAACTGATCAAGTATTAACATTTTTGATATTTAAAATGTCCAGTGTTTGTTTGAATGGTGTTTTACGTCATTTTTAGCACCTGATAGACCATACATGACAGTCATTTTCTTTTGTGGTAGAGGCAGACCACCCCATTTTTCCTGGGTATTTACCTCCTGCCATCCGTAAGAATTAACACTTTCTCACTTGAGCTAAGCTCCCAGTGGGATTTGAACCTGCAGCAATGAGAGACGAGCAAGTTTTAGCCATGGAGGTGCTTAAAATGTCCGGTCTAAAAAAAAGTTATGAAAAATATCATTCAACAAACTCAAAGTGTTTGGATAAACTCTTTATATATTTATGTCCAATTTTTAATAAAAATATGATACAGTTCAGTATAGCTTTTGTTTTTCATGCAGTCAGAAATAAATGATTGGTCAAAAAATGAATACTATAATAGCCTCGCTTGATAAGAAAATCATAATTTACTCAACCACTAAAGTTGGAGAGGATAACTCTGTATCAGTCTTCGAATAAACCCACTAGCCCAAAGCCCGGGGCTAGTAAACTGTCATTCGGGCTAGTGCATTTTTTTAAATTTATGTAGTCGGGCTAAAGGAAAATGTACGGGTTTTCATTCAGTATATAAGAATTCGGGCTAGTGACACAAAAAATTTAATTCAAAGACTGCTGTACAGAGTATTAATGTTCATACTTCAAATTATGTCCCCTTAAAAGCTCTTCAGCTTTTGAGCTAAAGAAAAAAAAGCCTAAATTGCCCAAAATGACAACTCTGCATTCACTGTTAATCAAAGTGAAATAAAGCAGGTTAAAGTCAAAATTACTAATTGCTAATTTTAATGCTAGGTTACAAACGTCAAGGTTGCCGTGTGTCCCTTTAAATGAAAACATTATTAACCCTTAGCCTGCTAAGGGCGACTACAACAGCCTTTGCAGCCAGTGTAAACCCAGATCAGCCTGCGAGTAACTAGCAGGCTGATCAGGGTTTACACTGTCTGGCTGCTCATCAGTCATTTAACCCAAAAAAAACTTTGTAACTTAAATGGAATGGTCCAAAATCAAAGAAAGGACAGTCCATTATACATTCATAGCGGGCTAAGGGTATCCAGTAGTCCAATAAGACCATTATTAAAATAACGCTAAATAAACATCGATATTTTTTTTATATATAAAACCTATCGTAAGAAATTATTTGAATTTTAGATGATATATTAAACGAAGACAATGGTTAAATCCAATTTCAAAAAAACTTCAAACATTAATATAATCCATAGATATTGTTATAAAAGCCAATTCTTTTCATGATATTTGTATAGATGTCAGCTCCTTACTTATTTATAAAATCTTATTTATAAAATTTATACAATTTATTTTATAAATTGACAACTCTATACTGTGTACATATATAGATGAAATTACTCCCACTGTGGTTTATTTAAAGTTTCAGAGTAAAGTCTGATAAATGTATTTGCAAATAAAATGTATACCGCATAATCCCTAATAAATGCCCCTCCCCTAATAAACGCACACCCCCGCTCCCCCAACACCAATCCTCCACCTTTTTTTTTAGAAATATTTTGTTTAAACTTACCAACAGATGCAAGTTAATCTGTTTCATTCACAATGAACACACAACTTAAAATCCCATGTACTAATTGATTGATTGATTGACATTGGACTTTGGTTTTCTTGATAAAAAAAATCATTAAATAATGTCTGATTCAAACGTTAAATTATGTATTTTTGGTCTCAAATAAATGCCCCACTTTTCAAAATGTTACGCCCCCAGGGGCGTTTATTTGGGATTATACGGTAATATGGTATTTTAAAGGTATGAACCATGTGCCATTTAAAGTGATGCATAGCAATCGTGTTATACCCACTTTGTTTGATTTCAAAACAGCAGATTTAAAAGTGCAAAGATGACACTAGCTTGAGATGTGAAGTATAATTAAAAAATAATATTTTTACCAAAGATTAAGGCTATTCATCAAGGTATCAGGATTGGTAATTATTTTAGATTTGTTCAAATACATTATTTATGTCGATAAAAATGAACTTAATGTGCCATAAACCACCAAAAAGTCCAAATTGGTGGAATTTTTAAGGTGAGACTTATCAAAACATTTCTAAAAAGGTAAGCAAGAAGTAGATTTTTTTATGACTCTGTACATACACTTAGCCGCAGTAGGCACTTGTATTAATATCCCAGTGGATGGCAATTATATAATCTATATCTATATGTTGTTATCAATGGCAACTCAGCAGACAAATACATTTTCTTATTTCTACTGTGCTGTGGGGGTAAATTTGAACTTTATAGCAGCCAACAGAATATGTTTAAGATTTACCATTTAAGTAATGGATTGATTTCATATTTGACAGAACAAATCTCCATGCATTCAAGAACAGTAACTGTTATGCCAATTAAATTTCAATTCAATCAGTGACATAGGGATATCAAAATTTTCTTATTTTCTCTTCACCTGCCATGCATATGGACAGTTCAGAGTATAAGAACAAAGAAGACATTTTCACTTGTCTCTGCTTTTATAGTAGGACTCTGGGCCCCATTTTATGAAACAACTTACGACCATTTTGATCGTAAATCAATTTCTTAAATCCTTCACAATAAATTACAATTTTCAAATAATAGCGATTTCATTTCATTTTCTTATGCAAGTAATATTTCTGCACTACATAATTGTCTACAATGAATCCTTTAAGGTGAAAAAAGTGAAAGATTTTAAAATTTAAGACTTATCGTGTTTAATAAAACAGGGCCCTGGTATTTAACAGCAGGAATATTCTGAGTATTTAAATTATGGCAAGCAAATGTACTTGTTATGGACAGAGTAAATTGCCGCAGGGTGTGTCAACAGGTTAAACATATCAAGTGGGTCGTGACCATGCTACCATTCGGGCTAGTAATTAGACTCGACACCCGAAGGTTAGTGGGCTCAGCCATGTATCTCTGTATCACCATGACAACTGCCTCTGTCTGGGACAGTCAGGCTCTAAGTAACTTTAAATGTGTGACAAATCCCAATTTCAAAAAAACAATATCTCCGACATTATACAAACACAATCGATAGTCACTACTATACAGGGACGGTAACTTTAACTCCTACTCAAACATTTCACACGCACAGACTGTTAAAAGGTCCTTAGAGATGAACACATCAGAGGGCCAGAGAAAGAATTCATTCACAATCAAACATGACATCACAGGAATCTTAATTGTGCACTCAATAGTTAAACATGATTTTGTAATTAAAACGGTATAACATTAAATTTCACCAAGAGGATCAGAGCATGTAAAACATTAGATTTAAAATAAACACTTAAAAGTACTCAGTCATGCCATTTATTTTTATAAGATCAATGCACAAGATTTTTTTTTTTTATTTAGAATGAACTTCATGTAGTATTAAAGCAATACACTTTCTTATTATAGAAACTTGAATTATTGCAATACTTTTCTACTGCTTGAATTTGTAATATCATAATAAAAAATTATTTTTTTCAAAAATTAAAGTTTAAAACAAACTACTTATTTTACAAGGAAATTCATTTTTCACAGTTATATCTGCTATCCTGGGTTACAGTTATATCTGCTATCCTGGGTTACAGTTATATCTGTTATCCTGGGTTACAGTTATATCTGCTATCCTGGGTTACACACCAGGGTTAATTAAAGCAATTTACTGCCCGATTCCATTTAGAATATAATGGTGAATTTAATTTTTAGAACCAAACAAGGCAAATATTTTGATTGATGACTTTTTATCATGAATTGGAACATTCATTTTATAACACCCACTTTAAAGTAAAAAGGACACAGAACATGTACATTGTAACCATTCAAAAAGTCCTTAAGTTAGTTCTCAAGAATCAAAACATCATTTGGAGTTAATTGTGTTCTTAAGTAACAATCTTATTATTTATTTTTTTAATAAAATAAAATAAAGAGATTTTTTTTCTTATCACAATTACCAAATTAATCGTCAAACTGATTACATATATGACCCAGACGTCCGGACCTATCAACTTTTTACCCAGGTCAGTAAAATACCGTTTCAACATATAAATTCAACTAATCCATCCAAGACATGATATCCTGACTGCAAGAATTGAAATATTCCATTAGACATGCTTTATTGAACAACAATCACCACACGGCACCTTTCTTAATAATGAAGCTAATTAAAGTTGCTTTATTAAGACTCCAAGCTCTCTAAACAATGTAAGTGTATGTAAATAAAAGTCAATTTCAATGAAGCTCCATGAACATTGTTTATCCCATCATTGTTTATCCCACACAACAGAGAAAATGGTGAATTATATGTTTGAACACCTAACTTTATAAAGATTTCAAGTGCCTTGGAAATGGATTTTTACAGGAAATTGGAAAAATGGAATCAATAAAGCATACTGAAAGTTATTATTATTAAAGGGACATCCTGCTGAGGCTGTTTTCTAACACACGGAAATCCTGAACAAAATAAAATAACCAAAACTTATTAAGCTGGATACCTGGATAATTAAATCTGTTTTTATCTGAGAAATTTTAGTAAAAATTAATCCTTCTAATTAATGGTTCTGACTGTATTCGATTTAAAAAATATGAATTTCTGAAAAAAATCTAGATAAGTCTGATAACTACCATCATCGTGTTTTCACATTTTATCCTTTTTTTTTTGAAGAGATTTAGTGGGTAAAAAAGATGCGCATATAGTATGACTTTCTTTTTATCAAACCGCTGGCTCCAGTAATGTTCAGCTTTATAGTGATTATTACGTGGTCTCGCCTTAAGTCCATTAAGCGATGTGAAAGCTTAGCATGATTTTATAACGGATATTTCGACTATAAAACATGCTTAAAAACATTTTTACTGAACAAATGTGATAACCTGTTTAAAATTACATATTAAATGTTTTAATTATACAATATGCAAACTGTTTAAGCCGAAATTAAGGTTTATTTTCATACCCTTGAGCCAACCCCGTTTCTGCTTCTTGGAGAAGGGGTTGGATGGGGTATGAAAGTTAATACTCGGACCACGTAATGGGAAGCATGCCATAGACACAAGACATGACAGGAGCGTAGCTGTGTCTAAATCAGTGTGTATTCACAAGGTCTAGGGTGGTGCGGGGGCATGCTCCCCCGGGATTTTTTTTTTTCGAACTAAGCCAAATCCTTGTAACCCTGCTGCGATATTTTGATCTACCATTGGGGTACGAAATTCTTTTGCGGTAAATAAAATTTGTGAAGTATGAATGGCTTCTTGACGGTATACATTTTGGTTTTGTAACAGGATGTATAAAATAATTAAAACCAGCCATGCTATAATTTCTGTTGGGAGGGCATTGTAACCCTTGCACTGACTGAATTGAATTGAATTGAATTGAATGTTGTTTAACGGCTCATCAACACAGTATAGGTTATTTAGAGCCGCCCCAGAGAGAGGGGAAGGATACAGAATTTTTTTTTTTATGGCAACTAGTGGCAAGATGCACATGAGCTTCATGAAACAGTGGCTAACATTTCAAAAATAATTTGACAAGAAAAAAGAAGGTAACAAAAGTTCCCAGCACATTGTTCACGCATTTTTACATTCATGCCCCCACCACGCCCCTAACACTCCCTCCCTCGCCCCACCCCAAAAACAAACACATATAACCAAAATCCTTGTCTGATACCGTATATCTTTATGGTCATATCAGTGGGTTTTTTTACTTTTGGGGGAAGGGAAATAAAGAAAGAAGATAGTATCTTTTATATGTATTAAGTCTCAGTCTTCCATTTAATATTAAATTCACATCAAGAACATGTTGATGGACATGTTATGGATGGTCAACTAAGAAATTACATTTAAAAGTTAAAAAAAACTGGGAAATTGTCTGAGGAGGGGAATGGGGCCGAATTACGGCCCCAAATTACTCTTAAAAAAAACACTGGTCATATTGTATGTGAGTTATAAGGATGAATTAATATTAACTGAAAACTATGTATGTTACGATGAGTTGTCTTTTTACAATCAAAGCTCTGGTCGATTTTCCATATCATATGAGACACTTTGGTCAGATGAAATCTGTTTTGAGCCTCGGAACCTGCGCTAAAATCTGATATTAAAGTTCCCCTTTTAAATCAATAATTCACTCTGATACATAAATTAATAGTTTCAACATTATTAAAGTTTTATCCACTTCAAACAATCGGCAATATATATATGAGATATATTCGGTTTAATTTCGACCTTTTATTTACCCGTATTGATAAAACGAAATGGTTTTCTCTTTAAGATATGACCACAAAGTACATATGGTGGTACCTATACAAAACAGTTCCTTCGATGTCCACCAGCTTGTATTAACAAAAACAAACAATTCATAATGATTTTGTTCACCAAACTTAAACAATTCAATAACATCAGAGCATACTAGGTAAAAAATCTTTATTTTCTCTTGAAGAAAGTTACCCATTCTTATATCAATATTGGCATTAATAATTAAAGTGCCTTAAGTAATTGCGCCAAACTTATTTTCCTTTGAAGCCACATTTAAATTATTACTACCCTCAATTTACACAGTTCATTCACCTTTTGTCACTTTGTTGTTAGTCAGATATAATCTTTTTTGAACTATTAAATGATTAAGCCAATTTGGGTGATAAAAAAAGACAGTATATCCAATATTCATATTTTTCAATCAACAAAAATTCACCTTTATATGTATGACACAAAAATCTGAGAGGTTAGCAGAACAAGCGACCACAAACCAATTTGGTGAATCTCACTCTATTTCAACGTGTTTCAAGCAAAATTATACTGTCTTCAGGAGAGATTACTTAATATATATTTTAATTATTATTTTTGGTTATTAAAGGGACGCACAGAAATATTGGTTCGTTTGAAAATGACATGTTTTAAACTGCGGCCACAAATGTCCAGAAATATGCTGGACAGACAGATGAACCCCATTCCTATAACCGCACTTCAGTCAGCAGGAAATAATAATTATAGTGACCCAGCTAGCCCTATATTCTGTTACAGCCAATGCCATAACAAGGGGTTGTCAGGGAAACAAACGCCAGCTCCCGTAAACATCGTTTATTAATGACAATACTAATTATTAAAATAATAATAATAATAATGAAGAATCTTTTTTCTCGACTTATATTGTGTCGGGCAAGAAAAGAAATGAGGATAGAGATGATCACAACCGCCTATAGAAATCTTAAACAAGAGACCGGAGTGGGTGGGAAAATTCGAATAATTGTGTTTAATTAAATTTGTCGATATTTATTTATAACCAAAAAACTTCAGAAAATAATCCACAAGTGTGATAAATACTGAAAAGTAAGTCAGATTACGGATCATTATACAGTTTCAATGATGATACTTTAAGCTACAGAAATCATTCTCTAAAATAAAAAGCTTACACCTAATCCCTGCAAGCAACAGCTTAGATAACCTTTCGCTATCTTCCAGTTACTGTTGTAGAAATCCCTAAACCACTTATCTTGTACGATTGCATTTCCATGCTGATATCATTCAAGACCAAAAGAATATATCTACATGACTGTTTCACAATGTTGGCGGATGTAGCTTATGTTATGACAGATGGATGTAACAAAGTTCACCCCCCGGCCATGTTTTGTTTCATGAACATGTTTTAAGCTTATTTAAATCAAAATCAATACACAACAATAGATATTTACAATACACACATTGCAATATCGGTGAAAAACGAGAATAAGATTTTATTTGGTGACGTAGAAAACGTTGAAAGGTAAATTAATCCACAGGTTAATTTATTTATCAATTATCTGGCAATAGTTGTGCAGCAATACAATTCAGATTTACCTCATTTCCCCGTGCAGCCATGCAGTGGTAAAAGTAGTATCTACGTCATGCAAATAATACTTTTTTTTACATACAACTTAGTAGCGGTTATAAATATATGTTTCTCTTCGGGACTATCAAGAAACATTGATATGATGTTTAAGAGTTAAATTTGTTAATTGATAATACTATAAAAAGGGGTGGCCATTCATCTTTAAACCTAGTGAACTTTTTTTAGAAAATAAATACTGACAAGGGTGATCCTTTGGAAACAACAAGAGAATAAAGTAGCAGTATCATTTTTATTATGTGTTCCCACCTTAATTCCAATAAAGGGACACTGTCCATAAGTAAGCAGATATTGAGCATAACCAAATAACCGTCTGACTTTTTTATTCAGTGAAATGTATAAATGAAAACATGAGCGTAGACCCTAAGAAGTCTGTAGTAATACATTCGTGAGTTTGAAAAAAATGTGTTTTAATTATTATTTGTAAATAAAGTGGGACCCACCATATTTACCTTTTCTGCGATCACGTGACTTCCATTAGCGCATTAGGTTTTCACCATAGTATGTACTGCGCTATATGTATAGCCCGGTTAGCTCAATCAGGAGCTCACGCTCACTATTATTACCGCGAGTGTAATTTTAGTTTGGGCTATGAGTTCAAACGCCCGAAGCCGTTTCTCTTTTTTTTTGTACCGCAATTGAATTCCGTCAAACAATCTTGCTTTTAATTAGTAAATATTCCATAATGTTTGATGTGTAATGTTAGCGAACATAATTACTGTGTGTTTAAAAGCTTAAAGTTACGGACATTGTCCCTTTAAGCAATGGGAAAGATTACATAAGTGGAATTTGACAACCGATATTTTGACAATAAAACACTTTAAAAACATTTTTGACTGAAATAATGCGATAACCTGTTTGAAATTACATATTACATGTTTTAATTTTACAATATGCAAACTTTTTAAGCCAGAATTAAGGTTTTATTTCATACCCCAGCAGACCCCATTTTTGCTTCTTGGAGAAGTGGTTGGATGGGGTATGAAAGTTAATACACAGACCATGTAATGTATTGAGTCTGTTCATGAGAGGTAAAGAAATAAGCAACACCTCTCACGTCCCCTAGCAACAGCTTAAGTGGTGTTCTACTTTAAAGCCACCTATTCTGGGGTCATTGGTCCCAAAGGACCAGTAAAGCTATATAACACTACTGATTTTATAACATGTGTGACTTTTTTTCGCTTAATGAAAAATCTTCTATGACATTTGTACACATTCGGACACATTTTAGATACATTATGGACACAGACACAGAAAACCTCACCCATTAATCAAGTTTTTTTTTTAAACAGCATCTTGTGTGTCAGTTTAGGTCAAGTATAGATATAGCTCTGTAAACTCGACAAAACCAAACACGAGTCGTAGCCCCGAAAACTATATTCTCTGTACTAATGACAAGAACACACATGCCTGATAGCCCAGAAAATGCATACCAGTATCTACATGTCCACGCTGATGACGGAACCCTCCACACACCTGTGTGGTGCCCTCCCTGTGAGAACACCTTGGACACCAATAGCAAATGACAAAATGATCGAAAAATTGCTTATATTAATCATAGTGCTATAATATTAATCAATGACAAAGTCAAGCAGCTGTATGACTCTTACCCACTCTTACACGCATGATATCTAGCGGCGCTAATCCTATCAAAATATATCTGCTTATTCCATTATTAAAATACAAATTCGCATGGCTCGCTTTATTTAATCAATAATCGCTTAATATTACCAGCACTTTAGTCTTGATCTCGTTGACAAGTTTCAGGATTTTAAAAAGATAAGAGGCCAAACTATCAGATATTACGTAAGGAAACATTATAGTCTTTTCTTTTCACTAGAAGGTCACACAAGTGTAACTGTCTTAAAGTGTTGATTTTTTGCAAATGAAATCATCACCTTATAACTTAATTACAAAGTTAGGTGTCTTAATTAAACCATGAACAATAAAACCATAAAATGCATAACCATCATTGCCCAATGGATGTACTCTGCAAAATGAAACCATAAATACATACCTATCAAAATGTCTAGCAATGTGAAGAAGCCATAAATGCATAACAACCTACTCTGCAAAATGAAACCATAAATACATCCATATCAAAATGTCTAGCAATGTGAAGAAGCCATAAATGCATAACAACCTACTCTACAAAATGAAACCATAAATACATCCATATCAAAATGTCTAGCAATGTGAAGAAGCCATAAATGCATAACAACCTATACTCTGCAAAATGAAACCATAAATACATCCATATCAAAATGTCTAGCAATGTGAAGAAGTCATAAATGCATAACAATCTTTACTCTGCACAATGAAACCATAAATACCCCTATCATAACTTCTAGCAAAGTGTCTGTCATGCCATAAATGCATAACAATCATTACTTTACAAAATGAAACCATAATTCCATCCCCTATCATAACTTATAGCAAAGTGAAAGCCATATATGCATAACAATGATCAATACTATACAATAAAACCATAAATAACTCCTCATCGTAACTTCTATCAGCTGAACTGGGGTTTTACGGCGCACCAATACAAGAAAGGTTATATGGCACCAAACAGGGTTGAACAAGCCAGTCTCATCCTCCATTTACATCTAGATAAAATATGGAGACTGGGTGTCATGAAGAAGACCTTGAATGAGCATGATAAAAAAAAATGACAAAATGAACATGAAGGCAGTTGTTCTATCCCTCTACCTCTAGCGAGATTTGCAGTGGTTGTATTCTACCTCGGCAACCACACGGGGAAACTTCTATCAAAGTGAAGCCATAAATGCATAACAATCAAAAGTACTCTCCAAAATGTGAAAACATAAATTCATCTCTCTGATAAGTTCTAGCAAAGTGAAGCCATAAATGCACGATAACCATCTCCAAAATGAAACCATCAATACAGCACTAATAAAATACTGTTCAGTTAGGTGTAAGTTCACGTGAAATCGATGTTCATTACAATGGTTGGCAGACTTCAAGTTTAGTTTCCTGCACTAGACTTTTTGATATTAAGCTTTATAATAACTTTTGATGAGGTTGATACATGGTTCTATGGACCTGAAAAAAGTTAGATTGACTGAGGAAGATGAAAATGCTAAAAATAGTAACAAAGTAGATAGATGAAAATGCTAAAAATAGTAACAAAGTAGATAGATGAAAATGCTAAAAATAGTAACAAAGTAGATAGATGAAAATGCTAAAAATAGTAACAAAATAGATATCAATTTCAAACTGACCACTCAAGAGTCCGATGCGCATTCTTATCGGTGTTCAGAGAAATGCAATGTGTCATTTATGGACTTAAGGAGTCCATTTAGACTGTGCGATGTTACCCTTGAAGGAAGTTCATTTAGTCTTTGTTGTGACGCTTGAGTATATAAAGCCCATTTAGACTTTGTGATATTTATACAGAATCCAATTAGCCATGAGTGCACACCTGCGTCGGTTTATTATTGGGAATAAAAAAATCTGAATTTTTCTGACAACTTCAACTGGTCCGACAGCGCGCTTGAAAAGGCAATCAATTGCCAGAAAAAGTCCAAACAATGAGACGCCAAGTGCATCTTTTCTGTGCAAAGTTGACACGACTGATAAATACAATGAATAAATTTCGAAAACAAATACATATTTCAAACGTTTAATGCATTTAATCACAAGTTTTGTTCATTTTTGTTGTCCAAAAGTCACAGGACATAAATAAGAAATAAATACCCATAATCCTTGACCATATATATACCTTTTAACATTACGGCACTAACAACGGGTTAAAGACCCGGAATTCTTTAAAAAAAATCCAATTGTTTCTCACCAAAGAACCCATCGATGTATTAATAATAAACAGCAGACTATAGTAAAAACTTGTTACAAATAAAGATTAATTAAAAATAAAATAATAATTTCCAGTATTCATAATTTTGATAGAGCATCATCAAAAAAACCTGACCAATCAGTGACCAGAGAAAAGACATACCAATACATTCTGGTAGGTGATAAACTCGGTCTTTATCCTTGATGCTCAACCAAGTTTACTGTTAAAATTAAGGTATTTACAGTGTGATTCTTTTAAAACCCTGCATATTTCATGCACTTTCATGCAAAAATTGATTCAGTATATGTATCTTTCAAAATCAAAATCTTAAAAATTATTGTCTTTTTACTCTGCCAAAGATTTTTATTTTACTTTAGAACATAAGGATAAAAACCGAGTAACACACCTTTTATCACCTACTGAAAATAATATAAAATCTCAACATCCCTGCAATGTAAAATTATGAATTACTTACTGAATTTTATGTTCAGTCGCCCAAAAGCTGGTAATAGGAACTGCCATATAACTATCTTGACCCAGTATACATAATCCGGGCATTAGAAGTTTCCCACATCCGCTTTTCCAAAAACAAAAGTCAAATTGTCTTCAGCTTCGATTTTTTCTAAAGTTATTGAATAATTATGCATTAAAATGACTGCAGTCAGAAAAAGTTGCATCTACCTTTGCAGTTTCGACTCGGCAAACTCCGAGTTTGTCTATGCGAAGTATAATGGCGTAAGTACGCCTAGATCTTTTCGCGTAGCTGATTCCCACTCCGAGTAGTTTTATCATCAAAACTCCGCGAAGTACGCGATTTGTAAATTCCTCACTCGGCGTGAAAGAGTAAAATGTGGGGTTCGCGTGAGCTGTACTGTATATCCCAATAACACATCGAACATCTAATAGGTTATATTGGGACAGCATCCTCCGAAGGATATGAGTTGAAGATTGAAATTTCCCAACAGACCTGCCTCCACCAGTGAGCGAACCCACATGGGGCAGAGATATAGAGAATATCATTTTAGTGCCTGATCATATCCAGTTTATCAGGTGGGGCTGAGAAAAAAATGAAGCACAAGGCTGTGCCGAGTGCTTCATTTTTTTCGTGCCGAACTTGATAAACTGGATACTATCAGGCACTAACATAACATTCTATTTATTATGTTGATCGTTTAAAATCATTTAATTTAAATTACCCTTTTTTTTATTTTTTCCGGTGCACCTGACGGGATAGGAAAGTAACTGCCGAGATAATATTTTATCTCAGGCACCCTGATTCTCGGCAGAATTATACAGACCGACATGATAAAAATAACTCTAAAGCCAGTGCATTAATCACTGCGATACTGAGACTGCTCACTTTATTATGCAGGTAACAAGATATTGTAAAACTGTTATACGGCATCTTAAATGCCCTACTTACCGGGATACAGTTGTTCTCTATAGAAATTTTGTCTATAAGTTCATCAGTGATTTCTTCATCATAATCATTCTGATCTAGATCTGTTATAAACACATGTTCATCATTAGAAACATTCGTCTCACAGTCCTGAGGCACTGACGTTGAGTCTTCCTCAGTTTCTAGGTCAGTTGACGTTCCTACACCTATAGTAACGGTATGCGTTTCTGTAGTTTCCATGTTTAGTAAAATTTCCTTTCCTTTTTTTCTTTTTTTTCCCCACGAAATAAACACACTCTGGTTTTGTTGTTGCTGTTTTTACAATTATATTTTTGACATTGTAATTTGCAGGTAAGAATTCAAGAAAAATCACTCTAGATAGCTCATAAACATTCTGTCAATCAAGTCTCCATTAGCTATTTTACAATATATATTTCAAAGTATCGCCTGTATTTGCAAGAACTCACATTTGCCAAAGTTGTTTTAACACACGTCCTCAGGCTTTCAATTTAATCATACAATAATAAAAAACTATGATTTACAATTCTCTTTAAAAATTGTTTGCTATGTTAAGGACATAATTATTTTTGAAGTGAAAAATCCATGTTAGTGCTATAAAAATGAAGTATAAAATTGATTTGTGTGTGATATCCCATATTGTCTCTGTACATTTCATTAATGTACAACTTGGGTTCCAACTTGAAAATAAAAGTACCCGACTTTCCAAGCGCAATTTTACACTTCACAAAAGCTGAATGGCATCATTGATTGGTTGATTGCAAATTGTCGGGAAAATTCAAACTCATCATTGAAATCAATAAAACCTTTCAAATGTCATAATGGTGATACTACCCGACATAAAATATATGTCAATAAAAAAAAAAGAGGATCTGAAACCTCATTTTCAGGAGCAGTGTTAACAGCGTTTTCTATCAAACCCTTCCAAAACAAATATTGTTAAAATTTCAATGGCATTAAGAGATTATTATAAAATGAACATTTACAAAAGTTTTGTTAAAACAAATGCTGTAATATTCCTTTCTGTACATAAGCGGTAATTATTTTAATTTCACTTCTTTAAAGGCAATAACCCACCAAATAACGACAAAATTACACTACAAAATCATTCATCCAGCCTCTATCCAAATGTTCAGGTCGTAAAATAATGTACCTGTGCCGATACTGATGTAGGTTTATTCACGGGTAATTAAAATACCCAAGATTGAATATTGTGTAAAACTGAATTATGAGTTGGTAACTCTTAATTCGATGTACTAGTTTTGGATTTTGGCCTGGCTGGAAAAATTAGTCATTTATATTGTGTCTATAGAGTTCGGATTTTCAAAATATGTAAGTTATATATAGAGAGAGAGAGGATATTTGTGGTTTTGGAGTGAATAACAGATTTTTTTTCATTGAGAAGTGTGAAAACTTTATATTTTCAAGAATGCGAGGCACGAGTGAAAATATTGAAATTTGATCACTTCGAGATGAAATAAAATCTGTTATTCACGACAAAACAATAACTTTTCTTTTTATTTTATGCTTTATAATCAAAGTGTACTTCAGAATGCAGAAAAATAAATAAAAATTTGACAACGTCATTGGCTTAATATGATAAAATTGCTGTTTTTAATTCCCCGTAACTTCTAAACTACTTAACCGATTTCAATAATCAACGACTCATTAGCTTAGATAAGTTATTTTCAATCCAATGGTATAACTTGTATAGCCACCTTTGGAAAAAAAAAAGTTTTTGAAGAAAAAAAAGTAGTTCTGGCAGTGAAAAAATAAAACTCTATTATAATTTCACACGTATGAAATACCACTTTTATTTCATTGCTAAAATCTACTTTTTCACTGCTAAGCATAAAATAAATATATATATAACTCGTGGTCAGTAGGTTTAGAAATGTTATACGTATGTTGTAAACTTTGCCAGTTGATGGCGGGATAGGGACTTTAAGAGCCCTTCTCAAAATGAGGTGGTGAGGTTAGGCTCAGGTAGGTAGGGAGTAAGGATGCTGGAGCAGTTAAAGAGGTGAGAATAACTTTTAAAAAGTATCATGTGGTATGCATACTGACGTATATATTGACGTGTTGCTATCATGTGCTATTAAGTGGAGTGCATGGTCCAGTGTTAGAGCGTCAAACTCCAGATCGAGAGGTCGTGGGTTCGATCCTCACCGCGTCCACGTTATTTATCCTTGAGCAAGATAATTAATCCACATTGCTTAGTACTGGTTCTACCCAGGAAGCCATCGAGAGTGATTAATCTAAGTTGCAATAACTTGTTTCGCAATCGATGTAAAATAGATATGTTTAAACTAATGGGTTTCGTGATCCACGGATTGCAAGATCGATTCCAACAGAGACCAAATTTGGATCAATTATGGAAAAACTTAAAAACTTATTAATACAACAAGTATTTCACACCTGACAAGTCATTGGGATGAAGCCTGTACATAATATTATATTTTCGACTCATATATTGTTCGATTCCGAATTCTTCATCAAAACAGTAACTAATTATGTATTCCAACTTTCTGTTCAATTCAACTCATTCACATCTATGACCATAGTTCAAAATTAACATAATTTTTATACCTCCCTGTCGAATAAACTTCCATTTATATTTATAAAAAAACTAAATCACTAACATTTATCAGATTAAATTTCAAATAACTGTCCAATTAAAAGATAATCCACAAAAGCTTCCACAAAAGTTTCATTCACAACAATGCACACAACAATAATTAATTTAAATAAATAATCTATCTTGTCATTAATCATTTGTTTGTTTGCTCCCTGAAAAGTGCTGATAGCGCACACAGCGATCACAGATAAAAAGTTACGGACAGTCTCAAAAGACTAAAAGAATAAATCTCTATTACGGTACCAACCAGCCTGGTGGCATTGCAGGTGACAAAATATTGCAGGTAGGCCCCAATAAGAGTAACACCAAAAATCACAAAAAGATTTCACTTCTGAAAGAAACCATAGGCCCTAACAAGGTTACATCCATTAATCTCAAATAATTCACATTTGAAAGAAACCGTAGACCCCAAGAAGGGTAACATCAAATAATATCACAAAATATTTCACATCTGAAAAAACCCATCTCCAACGGCCTTAACATACTTCCCTTAAATATACATAACACTGTTTATTCAAAATGTTATCAATTTATATAAATTTATGAAAGCCAGTTGTTATGCTGTCTTATAAAATAATTGTCAATGAGTAAAAGAATAAATGAATATGTTTAATGACAGCATATTATGAGTTGTCCAAGGTCATATTTCACAAACTGTTCAATACAATTTTTTGAATTCTATATAATTTCGTTTTAATGCAAAGGATTAGTGCTCTTGCGTAGCGACCCATATATTATTTCTTGCCTCATACCCACACGCATTCAGTTAGCTCAACACCATTCTGTCTAAACCAGACCAGACGCTTTTAAGCCCGAGATCGATATTAAAGCCTCGCATGATCAGGGCACCCCACTAGTTCATCGATTCATTATCAACATTAATTTATATAACCACATATATTGGATTTATTAACATATTATTCTTATGCTTAAATCCGTTTAATATTTCAATAAATCCGATTGACTCCCATAATACTTTCATTGAATAAATAATTCAATATTCATTGATCTTAATAATGTACTTTTATACAATTCAATCCCTCACTTGGAATGATAGATATAGAAATATCTCAAATTTCTGTAAATAAAGGTGATAATTTTGTCATCAATCAGTTTGCCATTAACAGAGGGTTAAATAATTCGAACCATTATTGGGGTGTCGGAATCTGTATAATGGTTGATAAATGAAGGTTTACATTACCGACAAACTTGGGATAGCTCCTGAAAGGCAGCATTCATCGTATCTTTGTGGGAATATGATCGAATATCTCAAAATTAACGTAAGTAGCTTAAATTCCAGAAACATGGATCAAGACTAATTGGTGCCAGTTGACAGAAGTTATTGATAAGATTTCAATAAAAACAAGCAATTCAACAAAGAAGTAAAGAACCGGCATGCTGAGCCTCAGACACTGTTAACAATAGTGCCAATTTTCAAACACATTTAAAAATCATTCATTTGACATTGATCTCAGAGTAATATTTTTTTTTGTTAAGATAGCGAAATCCATGTAAAAATTAAAAATATTCTAAAAAGTGCATGCATGAAGAGTTCTGATCAATAAAAAGAATTTGGCAGTGCCCTTTTTCACGAGTAGTTAGAAAATCAGCAAACCAACAGTGGCCAGGGCTATGTCTGCGAGTTCCATGAGGTTTGACTCCTGAGGACATAACTATACATTATATATTCAGTTGACCCCTGGGGACATATATGTCATATATTCAGTTGACCCCATACATGCAGTTGACCCCTGGGGACATATATCATATATTCAGTTGACCCCATACATGAAGTTGACTCCTGGGGACATATATGTCATACATGCAGTTGACCCTTGTGGAAATATATGTCATATATTCAGTTGACCACTGGGGAAATACATGTCATACATGCAGTTGACCCCTGAACACGAATAACTGTATGTTATCGCATGTGTTATTTATTAGTTGTAAATTTTAAGAAGCTTGGGTGTTTCCAAAAGTATTTTTTAATATATATATAGTTCTTAAATCATTGTAGTTTTTGCACTCAATTACAAAATGGTATTCATCCTCCAATAGGTTACGTTTTCTACATTTTCTAAAATGTAAAGATAGACTTACAGGCTTCCTCCACCGGCCACATTCAATTTCTAATCTATGCAATGACAGTCTGAGTTTTGTCAGAGCAGAGCGAAATTTAGATATATATATTTTATCTAGATACGGTTTGAATTCAAAAGTAGAAATGGTCCTATAAAAAAGCGCTCGTGTGAATATATTTAATTCTGCGCCCCATTACTCAACAAATACATCTTGAATTTGTTGTTTGAACATCAAAAGGAAAACATGAACATTGCCGACGCCTTGCGCTAGCCACACATCGTAGAAACCTAGTCTAGATAACAAATGTTTGACTTGTGATGTCCAGTTTACTCTGTTCATGTGCAATTCACTATCATTTTAAAGCATACTATAAACAAGTCTTCTGTATTTTGTTTCACCACACTAACACAGTTTCAACCAATATTTAATTATTATATAATATCGTTTATTTATAAAATTTATGCGTCCTATTTCACCATATATGAAATTATTTTACGTGGATGTTTTCACTCCCAAAACCCTTTTACAAAACCTTCTGCCCAACGATTCAATCGATTATTAAGAATTCTAGAAATTCTACTGAGTCGAGTTATACCCCTATAGTTGCTAGGTTCACTGGGGTCCCCGCTTTTAAAAATAGGTATGATATTCCCTTCGCTCCATGATTCTGGAAAATACCCACGAGTTAGACATGTGTTGAAAAGTTTGTGAAAATACGGTAAGAGTACGTCGGAGCCATGCTTAAAGAACTCATTTAAATAAATTATGTGGGCCGGAAGATGAATTATTTCACAAATGAGTTAACGATTTTATTATTTCTGGTCTTATAATTTCTATATTAAGTTCAAATCTTGCCATTTAGATATCGTTCATTAAAATAAATCACATCGTCATCTGCTTGACAGAATTTGTCATCGGAATTATTAATCGCTTTAAAGGACCTTGCAAAATTATTCGCTGATACGGTTTTAGGACTTGATATATTCGATGATTCTTTTAGAAGTTTCCAATTCTCTTTTGCATTTGATTTGCGTGCCTCTAATAATTTAAAAGTGTTTTCTTTGTTTTTGCCTAATAGTATGCTTGTACGCACTTCTGGATCTACACATGTTTAGTCTATTTGTGTTGGATTTAAGTTTACGGTATTCGTTAAGAGCGTTAAAAAATATGATCCATTTCATTTCACATTCCTCGTCAAACCAGGGTTTGTTTATTTTAGTATTATGTTCATGTTTAGTTTCAAAATCACACTTATGTTTAAAAAGCGGCGAGGTACATAAACACATATAAACATCAGTAGCTCCCTTTAAGTTTAAACCACAAAATGTCATCACTGTCGCTGCTATATAACTCAACTTCAATAACAAGCAATTCTCCCAGAATCTCGTTTATTGCCTATCTTTCTATCTGTTCTATGCAATGGAAATACTGTAAACCCGCCCACATTCATATTAGTCGATGTATTAGACCAAGTCTCCGTGAATAATATAAAATCATTATGTACAAAAATATCTATCAGTTCTTCGGATTCAAGTTTATTGACATTTTTCGATATCAAACCTTGAACATTTAAAAGAACAAAGTTTAAACTCGACCTCTCCCGTCCGTCCTCTTGTTCATGGCTGCCACAATTTGAAGTCTGATCGATGACCTGTTGAACAGTCGTCTGCTGCGGTAGATTGTCGTTAAGCTGTTTGCTGCACGTGGGAGTGGGCGTTGATGTGTACATACGTGTAACGGTATCACCTGTACCACTTTGTCTATATTACTTACAGATGTACCTGGATTTGCTACTGTCAGGATAAACCTGGCCTCCCTAATTATCGATTGCTCCGGGGCATATGGTCGACTAGTGATTGCGTTTATGCTAGCTAATGGTGAAAGCACTTCAGGGGTAAGTGTGTCCATGTACTCACTGTTATTGCTGAGAAGCGACTCGTGACACGGTGTGACTTCTCTGGATGCTGTTTGCTGCGGGTTTTTCGACTGAGTCGGGACCATACCCTCAACACTGGTAATGCAACTTGAACACGTTATGCTACTGTCTATGTCAGTGGCTGCAGAATACACGCTATAATTTGTGTCTGTGTGTTTAACATTTTGTTGCCTGAACACAGCACATCTGTCGAGATTCAAAATGCTTTGACATTCAGGAAATTCGTCGGCTACAACTTGTCCATTTATAATAAGCTTTGCCGGAAATGCAGTTTTGACCCTTGAACCCGGATTGGACTTGGCTGCTTTGTATCTGTCCCAAAGTCGTTTCCTGGTCGCTGATACCTCTTTGGGATAATCACGATCAATTCCATCTTGTGTGCCGCGCAGATTTTGAGCAGGTTCCATAATATATGGGGACAAATATGTCATATATTCAGCTGACCCCTGGGGACATATATATCATACAAGCAGTTGACCCGTAGGGACATAATATGACATACATGCAGTTGACCCCTGGGGACATATATATAATATATGCAGTTGCCCCTGTGGACATATAATTATGTCTTACATGCAGATGAATTGAACTGAATGTTGTTTAACGGCTCATCATTACAGTACAGGTTATTTAGAGCCGCCCCAGAGAGAGGGGAAGGATACATAGGTATCCGGGAACCTGCCCTACTCTTATTATCGAATAGATTCCTATGGTTCTTTAACGTGCTCGGAGGATAGACCGATACACGGGACCGCCCGGTTTACGTCCCCATCCGACGGAAGAGGCTAAGGAAAAGTCTTACCCAAGAACACACCGACGGAACACAGTGGCACCACGGAGGATTGAACCCGGGGGCGCCTCCGGTTACAAATACATGCAGATGACCCCTCGGAACATATACGTCATATAATTATGCATTATGAACCACTGGGGACAAAGATGACATATATGCAGCGGTGACCACTGGGGACAAATGTGGCATATATGCAACCTATATACATGTCATGAATGTTTGTGTGTACCTGTTTAGGGTGCTAAAATTGCATGTACCAAGTTTGATATAATAAATAAGATTTATATTATGTAACGGTAACCAGAATTTTTAAAGATGTGTATGAATTTTAATGAAATCAACAACAATGTATAAATTAAGCATCTTCCATGAAATATATGAAAAAAGAAATGCAATATTTTTTAGGGTCAGTATACATTTAGTGCTGGCGTGGCGCAGTCGGTAGCGCGGCGGATTTGTAACCGGAGGCCCCGGGTTCAATCCTCTGTGGTGCCACTGAGTTCCGTCGGTGTGTTCTTGGGCAAGACACTTTCCCTTAGCCTCGTCCGTCAGAAGGGGACGTAAACCGGGCGCTCCTGTGTATCGGTCTATCCTCCGAGCACGTTAAAGAACCATAGGAATCTATTCGATAATAAGAGTAGGGCAGGTTCCCGGATTCCTATGTATCCTTCCCCTCTCTCTGGGGCGGCTCTAAATAACCTATACTGTGTTGATGAGCCGTTAAACAACATTCAATCAAATAATCTATTGGTAATTTATTAGTGATTGAAAATCACCACAGATACTTCCATCATATTTTCTATTGAAAATTACTTCTTTTTATCGAAAGGAAATTATTGTTTTTTGTTAAGTATTCGTATATATATTTTGATTGTAAACACAGAGTTGTGTCCTATTTTCCTTTAGTATATATGCCATTCAGTGAAGAAATTAACCTTTATTCCGAAATTGATGAAGATCAAACTGCCACCATAAACATTATTTCCCACCCATGCTTCTTAACTGAACCTCTCTTCAATCAGTGAATCTTATTCCATTGCTAGTCTAATGTATTCACGCTAAATGACCGCTAAATGACCGTTGAAAATATCATGCTTTTAGAGAGTATGTGTGAATTATCGGTACTAGATACTCTCTGGTTACCCTTTAACAAGAAAGACAACTGGTGGTGATTGCAGTCTAATAAACTATTATAATTACTTCCCTTCTCTCAAAACTCTCTTTATTGGCAGTATTGTAATATTTTTAACTATACAGCAGTTTTATCTTTTTTCTTATTAAACATGTCTCACAATAAGGTGCGTGCAGAATTAGAACGTATCCTCGTCAACATAGTAACAATTGTAATATGACAATGTTTTACTTAAGCCTACTAAGTTTCATAGCAGCTGGTAGAGAAACCAGACTACCCCAGGGACATACCTGTCTCGGGTATTGTGCATGAGACGAATGCATTTTTGTGTCAAATCACGCCCACATGCATACATTGTACTTCTCACGCATTCTTACAATTTGATCTAAATGTATTTTGTCTGCGATATTTTTAATAAAATTTAGTATATTTTCGTATTTTATACCAGAACTCGATACAATTTAGTATGTTTGAACCAGGATTTTCGTATCATATATTGTGTGACTTCAATGAATACAGTTAAAATATGAACAGTATATTGCCAGTATACCTCTAAGCTAAAATCCATCAAATTCAACCAAAGGCTATCTCGGGCTTCAAGGCGCTTCACCCCACTGACCACCTAACCAAGGGTCAACCGCCCCTAGGACCCCACATCACTGTTGGCTTCCATTGGGCCGTGACATCTACGCAGAGATATGTAGATGCATTATATAACCTCCAATACAATTTTTTTGGTTAGGTACCCTTATTTTTTAAAATAATTTTACTTATTTGCATCCTGTCCTTCGCAAAAAACACAAACTTTTGTTTGTTTGTTTGTTCTTTAGTTGATAAGATTACGGTACATGGGAAAGTCTGGTTATATAATGGCCCCATCAGGCAAGAAGATAAACTTTGACAGCTGTAACCATCTTGGCGCTACCATGCTACATGCAGTAAAATGTCAACATTTATACAACTATCCTCTTAGAACTACCCAATATAAATCTTAACACAACTTAACAGACATCGTGGCAGAACGGGCTTCTGATATTGATTCATTTCAAGTGTTCTGTGAAAGTTATGACACAAACAAACACTTCATATGCAATTTATAACCCCATAACAGTAACAAAACATAGTAAAATTGTATAACATTGTCGAGATTTGTAAGCTATTCTGATTTACCACCAAGGTCCTTCAGTGAAAATAATACCGTTTAACCCTTAAGGTTTACCACCACTAATTACATGTAAGCCTCCGAGGTGTAGTCGAGGTGTCAGGTGTTATAAAAATAATCCCTCCTTTTTTGATCAATCATTATAAGTAGGGGAAAACTGCCCATTTCTATTTGATTTTGTGGTTGTATGTATAAGAAGCGTATTAATAAGTTTTACTGGATCACTGATGAACATTTTCTAAATTTCGACTCTATGCTTACATTTTGTGAGCAATGAAAACAGTCAATCAATGAAAACAGCTGTACCCTTGACATGTTTAGTAAACAAACAAGAACTTTCTTACATGTCTTGTGACCCCACATTTTCTGGTGATTTTTCAAGTTGAAAATTAGTTTTCGATATGAACATTACACTGCTGCATTATCCATACTTAAGTTGAATTTGCAGCAAATCATTAATATGTGACACTTTAACATTGGTGTCTATGGGGAAAATAATTAGTGGTATAATACCGTAACCCGCTAAGCAAGACTATAATAGCCATTGCGTCCATTATAAACCCAGACCAGCCTTCGAGTAACCCTTTGTCACATAAATGGAATGGTCTTAAGTCAAAGAAAGAACAGTCCATTAAATATATTAGTGGGTTAAGGGTTAAACAGGACCTGTCAGTGATAACATATTAAACAATCTTTACAATGGTAAAGGAAAATTATGGTAACCCAATTGAATTACTTTTCAATTAAAAACACTCAATTGGAGGTAAATTGTATCATTATCCTACTGAATATCGTTAAATTGAAGTTCAACTATTTTAATTGTTTGTTTATTGGCCATATTGCCATACCATTATTCAAAGCAAGAATTCGATAATTGTTAATGTAAATTTAAAGATTAAACATAATTTTCTCATTTAAATATTCAGCCTAAAGAAGTCTTTATCAAAGAACACTTTATAATGCTATGTGCTACCCCTGTAGCTTTTTGTGAACCTAATTTAAAACCTGTACCGGTTTTGACTGCAAAATCGTAACGTCGCATTGCATGAACGTCTCAGTGATGTTGACGTGCCATTTTGGGTTTAGTTAAACTCTCTCCACAGAACATTTTGTCCAGTTTTAGTATTGATACCGAATGGAATATCGCTATCCAATTTTCTTTTTTCATTAGCCGATAATTTATTATGTAAATTATTACATAATTTAAAGTTGATTGTACTATATATGCCCCCAGATAAATGCACAGCTGATTGCATAGCTATGGCATACATTATGATCTATTAGATTGTATGTTATCTTGCAGCGATTTTCTTTTGTCTAAGTGTGAGGAAGTGTCGATTCTTATGGATTCTTAAGGATGGCGGGTGTACAGTACTGGCTCTACCCAGGAGAAGGTGGGTGGTATACCTCTACCACAAAAGAACCGACTGTCATATATAACCTTACATGTGTTGAAAATTACGTAAAACACCATACAAACAAACAAATCTTTTGTCTAAGCCATTGCCAGTAAAAAGTAAGGTGAATCCATGTTGTCTGTATGCATAACCTATATACATGTATAACATATAACCTATACTGTGTTGATGAGCCGTTCAACATTCAATTCAATTCAATTATATGCATAAAAATGTTAACATTTGAAGACGGATACTTTTATTAACATCAAGTTAGACCTGTACAAACCCAAGCTTGAAAGTTTTCAGAGAGAATTTTGCATGAATGTTAAAATGATTTCAAAGTTAAACTAGACGGCCAAGATGGCCCTAAATCGATCACCTGAGTACTGGCCCATTATCAAACTTCTTCGAAATCTTAAAAAAAAAAAAAGCTTGGTAAAGATCAAATACAAAATGAAGGTGCTAGAGTGTAACTCCTGGGGCAGGGCCAAATGTGACCCCAGGACTACATGTAATATATGAGAGTTATGTGCCTTGTGGTTTTTTGAATTGAATTTAATTGAATTGGGGTTTTAAGGCGCACCAACACATGAAAAGGTTATATGGCGCCTAGCTGGCATGAACATGCCAGGCTCATCTTCCATGTACATCGAGATAAAATATGGAAAATGGGCCTAGAACCTTCTCACCCTGAACTGCAGAGTTGCTGCAAGTTCTATCGTAGAAACTCCATTTACGCTGGAGCCACGTTATTGTTTTTCTGCAAATGCTCTTTCGATGCGAGTGAGATGGCACCTGAAACAATGCAGGGATCATGATGAAGACCTTTAATGAACATGAACAAAAAATGATAAAATGAACATGAATTTGGGGGGATTCTACCCCTCTGCCTACCCCTCCAAAGGGATCTGCAGTGGCCCTATTCTTTGCCCCGTGACCAAACGGGGCCCCCGGCAACCACACGGGGCTTGTGGTTTTAGAGACGACTTTTTAAGCTTTCCATGTACGAGTCTATGTACAACATGTGACCTCTTTTACAGAGAGAATGTTTGCAGCCAGTATTTGGTAACCCATATTTTTCAAAAAAAATAATTTAACAGTAATTTAAACCAAATTTCACCCAATAATGACGATTGATATAAGCTAAATACCGATATATATCATTTTGGTTCTTTGAAAAAAAAGGCACTTTCATTGTTTCTTTGATATCATATCTTTGTATATAATATTTGTTTTTAAGGAATGAAAGAACCTGAATGGGAATGTGTGTTGTGAACTTAACATAATATGTATATTTTGTAAAGTATGTGGTGGGATGGTCCTCCCCGACCCACAACACACTCATTCACGGGGAGATTAAATGGGTTTCTCCTTTTTTGGTAACTGAAAAAAACACAAAAAAAAACGTGACCTCTGGGGCGGGGTCAAATGTGACCCCAAGGTCACTATTTGAACAAACTTGGTAAAGGACTATAAGAGTATAATAAATGCAAAATAGTAAACTTCTGGCTCTTGTAGTTCCAGAGAAGAAGACTTTTTAATATTTTTCCTATATAAGTCTATGTTAAACTGTGACCCCGGGGCAGGACCAAATTTGACCCCAGGGTCACCCTTTGAACAAACTTGGTACATAAGCTTATAGCAAATCCAAAACATTAAACCTCTAGCTCTTGCAGTTCTTGAGAAGAAGATTTTTGTTTATGTTTTTTCCTATACAAGCCTATGTAAAACTGTGACCCCCGGGGCGGGGCCAAATGTGTCCCCAGGGTCCCCATTTGAACAAACTTGGTAAAGGACCATTATTTTATAGTAAATGCAAAATATTAAACCTCCGGCTCTTGTAGTTTCAGAGAACATTTGTTTATAAAAAAACTTCCTATATAAGACTCTGACCGCGGGACAGTGCCAAATTTGACACCAGGGTCACTATTTGAACAAACTCGGTAGAGGACCTTAAGCTTATATAGCAAATGCAAAATATTAAACATCTGGCTCTTGCAGTTCCAGAGAAAAAGATTTTCCCTATACAAGTCTATGTAAAACATTTGACCCCTGGGACGGGGCCAAATGTGACCCAAGGTAATTTTATTCCCTATATAAGTCTATGTAAAACTGTGACCCCGGGGCAGGGCCAAATTAGACCCAAGGGTCACCATTTGAACAAACCTAGTAGAGGACCATAAGCTGATACTACATGTTATACATGAGAGCTCTGTGCCTTGTGATTTCAGAGAAAAAGATTTCTGAAAGTTTTTTCCCAAATGTCTGTATGAAAAACATGCAAAATCTCAATATACAAACTTTGGACGCCGGGGCATGGCCTTTTTTTACCTTGGGGACTTCATTTGAACAAAGTTGGTAGTCTAGGCGTTGGTGATCATTTTAAAAGAAAAACTGTTGAAATCTGTCCAGCGGTTCTTGAGAAGAAGATTTTTTAAAGCTTCGACCATATATAGTAATGGTGGCCATCTTGGATGTTGCGCTGACCTTATTTTAACAAATCTAAAAAGCATTCATCTAAGGATCATCCATGTGAAGTTTGGTCAAAATTGGCCAAGCAGTTTCTGAGGAGGTCGTTTGAAGAAAAGTTAACGCCGATGCCGATGACGGACGACGGACAAAGAGTGATCCCTCGGCTCAGGTGATCTAATAATGCTAATATTAACTTGACGGCAAAATCTTCATATTTTTGAGAACAAGTATTATAAATAAATAAATAAACTAGTTTAACACAATCATGCCATGATATATATTCTGATCTTACACATGTTGTAATATAAATAACCTTGCGTACGTATAACCATTTAATTATCCTCGCTGTATTGCATTAGGCATTTTAGCGAGCATTTTTGCTTTATTAGGCAATGACCAATAGAGCTAGTCTGGTACCCTTCCCCTACTGCGCTCGCTACTCTCTCTTCGTGGGCCCACGAAGAGAGTAGCGAGCGCAGTAGGGGAAGGGTACCAGACTACAATAGAGCAAATCGATGCGGAATCCCTCGGCGTTTATTGTACGTAACGTCATCTGACGTCATAAAAAAAATAAACACCAACAACAGAGCCTCGCCATTCGTCGTCTTCTAAGCCTTGCCTAATAAACTTGATAGTAAAAGGCACTGACATAATATTCTCTATTTCACCTGAAGCCCTGGCTGGAATAGAATGCGCGATCCCTGGATTACTAAACCGAGATGCTATAACTATTACACCAGGGCGACATCTGTGCTATAACTATTACACCACGGCGACACCTGTATATACAATAACATTGCGTATAAGCATTTATTTATCCTTGCCGTATTGCACTAAGCCTTTTTGCAAGCAGACTCGGTTTAAAGTCTCATCCGAAAGGACTGGTAAGGTAGGAGATACTTTTTAAATACTTTGATAATTAACCCAGATTCGATCAAGGCTGAGAATGAACGTGTGATCCCTGGGTTAAATTAAGCCGCTATGCTAACCACTACACCATTGTGCTACCTTTTCTAAAGTAACCTTGCACATTTTACAATATATATAATTATATTGATATTGGTGCACTTGCCAGGCCAATTGAGATATTGGCCTGAACTCGAGGGCTTTTGGCTTTCTAAGAAGAGATTTATTTTGTAGTATGGTCAGCTCTTCATAGATAAAGGGGTCAGATCTATTTTTCTTGTTTCTCAGACCATCTTTTTTCATGTTCTTTTTATTTACTGACAAAAAATCCCCAGAATGTTTGAAGATATCCTTTTCATTATACTGTGACATCATCATTGTCTGCCTGTCAAAAATGGAGTTTGATCTATGTTTGTAGAGATGCTTGGTTCTCGCCAACAGAACTCAACCAATCTTTAGATTTTTAACATTAACTTTGTATTTGCAGACTTTCATTTCATTTGCATGCTCTTGTGTTTCTGCTGCAATCAATTGCACAGTTCTCCAATTTGATATGGTTAATTCATCGAGTGACATCGATCAATTCGTTAGCCTTGCCCAGAAGACATGTTGAACTGCTATGTAGGTTTTGTTTAACTAAAAGGCTTGGGTTTTGATTTATGGTTTTGGTTATTGCAAAAATACAAACACACTCACATATATTAAGGCGCAACTGTGATGCACCAAAAACTATAGTTTATAGTTTATAGCTCACTATCATGCCAGTGCTGATACTCAGGTCCTGGGCAATAATGTTTAACTATTTATAGAAGGCATGCAATAATTACTGATCTAACCCATGCCATTATATATACTGATCTTACAGTCATGTCATGATATTATATAGTGATCTTAGTCAGGTCATGATATTATTATTTATCATTTACTTACCTATAAACATATCTTGTTTTTGATTATACGATACACCATAGACCTATAACCAGTCATATCAGGATTTAGTTGGCTGGCAATAAAGCTTTACCACAGTTGGCTGGCAATAAAGCTTTACCACACAGGTGAAATAAAGGGTAAAAAAAGTCATGGAACCGAATGTTTTTTCCGATTTGGGTCGGAGCAGATTCGTATCACCTCGGCCCTTTTACCGAAGTGATACGGAAATTTATATTAGTTACAATTGTATACGATTTGTCACACGTATGGTTTGTCGTCTGCGTTTCCTTTGTTGCTTCCATTCTGTTTTCGCACCAGATTACCGGCTATAGAATCATCATCCTAGGATGAAGTAACCACTTATGACATTCAGTTTCTTGATTAGACAAATCCAATTCAATGGCATTTATTTAAATCAAGTTTCGGAAAGAAAAAAATGTTGTGTACCACTTATGCGACAGACATAAACACATCGATCTATTAATAACTTCTTTTTTCCTCCCCGGAAAAACACCACGAGTTAGCTGAAGTAGACAGTTCAACAAAGTCATTGCTTAAGTATATGATAAATAGAATAAGAAATGTTTATTTTCATATCACACCCTATATCAGGCCCTCGACTCATATTAAACAGTCCATTAAATCATTTTAGAATTATTTTATTTTTAGAATTTAGTGATTCTTGGTTTCAAGAAACTCATTATTCAAGGAGTGATACAGTTTTAATCTGTTTCTCACAGAAATTAAAAGCTCATTCAGTTCTGAGAACACACTGAGTTGCATCATAATAGCATGATGTGATGTCATAATAGCATGTGATGTCGTCATAATACTAGGCTGTGATATCATAAAACCAGAACGTGATGTAGTGATAGAAACAATCAAATGAAAATATGAATGAGGCATTCTGATAGGTTCAGTGATAAAAATTGGACAAAAGAAACCAGTTAATTTAAAGCTCATTCCATTCTCAGAACACACAGAGGTTTTACTGGACACTGAGTACTGAGGTTCTCGAAACCCAGAAACACAAAATTCTAATAATAAAATAATTCTAAAATGATTTAATAGACTGTTATTAGCCCTTGAGCAAAAAGCTGATATGGCGTCTCGATAGACCTTAATTATAGGGTAAGAAGGTATGAAAATACCCATTTATTATTCTCTCTGTATATTGATCTTACAGTCGTGTCACGATATTATAATATGTACTGATCTTACAGTCATGTCACAATATTTTACTATAGACCTATCAATAATTATATACATAGTACCTTATTTTTTTTACAGTGGATTACAAAATCTGTATCACCTCTAGAGTTTTCTGAATCCGTATCAGTATGCTACTAAAAATAGATTCCGTATAACTATCCAACTTAAAATGGAACAGTGAAATTCCTAATAATGCTCGCATTTACACCAGTTTGCACGAGAACGTCAAGACGAAGTTACGTCAAACAAACAAAACAAGTACGTCGCACCAATGAACTTTAACTTACATCCCCGAGTATATTAAGATATGTTAAGCTTTGGAATATTTAGAAACCTTCTTTATTGCAATAGAAATGTAAATATTTTTAATTTTTAATCATATGACTGTAGGAGTATATAATAAAAGGATCATTACTAGAGTAGCTGTTCTGGAAGTGTGTATCACCTCTCGTAGCCTCAAATGCAAGATCAAGGATCACACTCGAGGCTCCACCTCTCGTATCCTTTATCTGTCATTTACCTCCTCGAGGCGATACAAACCTCCAGAACACGTTACTCTGGTAATAATCCTATTATAATATATACTGATCTTACAGTCATGTCACCATATTATAATATGTACTGATCTTACAGTCATGTCACCATATTATAATATATACTGATCTTACAGACATGTCACCATATTAATACCGATCTTACAGTCATGTCACAATATTATAATATATACTCACAATATTATAATACATGCACTTCTTAGTCATGTCATGATATTATAATATATACTGATCTTACAGTCATGTCACAATATTATAATATATACTGATCTTACAGTCTTGTCACAATATTATAATATATAATTATCTGACAGTCATGTCACGATATTATAATATATATACTGATCTTACAGTCATGTCATGATATTATAATATATACTGATCTTATAGTCTTGTCACAATATTATAATATATAATTATCTTAGTCACTGTCACCATATTATAATATATACCGATCTTACAGTCATGTTACGATATTATGCAAATATCACATCCTCTCGAGGGTGCCTCTTGATATTTAAGAAATAGAAGATGTTCTATTTCTATTCTAATACCCCTAAAATGTGAAAATAACGCACACATCTGAAACTTTCGCATTGCTTTACTTACTCTCCTAACGTTGCATACGTTACAATGCGCAATGCGCAATGCTTATTCTCCTAACGTTGCAAAAATTACAGTAATATATCGTTCAATATAACGAGATATTTTAAACTAGGCTATACAGTGCGGGTGTAATACAATATATACCCGGTACTGATATCATATATATACTGATCTTACACAAATAATAAACAATTAACATACCGGTAAATATTTTTTCTTGCCGACATAGAAGAACTTAAATGCTCGCTCGGATTCCCCATCCCCTGGCTTTTTCTTTGACTTCTTCACTTGCTTGCTAAACATTCTTAATTATGTCCCTTTAATCCATTATTTTATAACATCTGATCAGGTTGACAAATCTGGCGACAATAATTAAACAGAAAAGCATATCCTACTATAACAGGACAATTGTAGAACTTCAATCAGCCTATTTATAAATAATAATTGAATAAACATAAATCAATCCTCCATTTATCAAAGCACACAACTTTTTGTCATAACATATTTTTCATACTGAATATATTTCAACTAGTTTGTCACAATCCCAAAAGAAAGCACTGCATCAACACATTTGACTATTCAATTCAATCCATAAAAATAATAAATCTCTCTCACAGAATCCAAAATGCACTCAAAATTGTAACTTAATCACTGCGAAATCACTTCTTCGTGCCACTAAATTGCCAATTAGTAATATATCATACAAGGTATAATTTACTGTTAACCTTGGTGAAAATAGCACGAGTTTGGTCAACACCAATTTAAAAACTCCGAGCTTGGTCAACACCAATTTAAAAACTGTGTGGCCATATTAGGGAGTGGTGTAAGGTTATCATCACCATCAAAGACCTGCTGATACACTTCATATGTACTTACACCCAGTTTGTCATTTACATACAAATTGGAGAATTCAGTTTAAGTAAATTCCGAATTTAATTGAAATTTAATCTTTATACAATAACATTCTCATGTTGTCTGCATATGATTATACCAATTTAGTAATGGAGTTCAATGATTCGAGTTTTAATTTCTTCACGAATGGATCAGAATAGTTAATGAAGTTACTTAAAGGGACACTGTCCGTAAGAAAGCAGATATTGAGCATAGCCAAATAACGGCCTGATTTTTATTCAGTGAAATGTCTACATGAAAACATCAACATAGACCCAGATAAGTCTGTAGTAATACAATCGCGAGTTTGAAAAAAAAAGTTTTATTTATTTTTTGTAAATAATGTGGGACCCACTTTATTTACATTTTCTGCTGATCACATGACATCCATTAGCGCATAAGCTTTTATATATTGTATCTCTTACGAAATACATCTGGCCCGGTCAGCTCAGTCGGTAGCGTCGCTAGACTATTATTACCTGCGAGTGTAATTTTAGTGTGGGTTACGAGTTCAATCCCACGAAACGGCACTTCTTTTTTTTTTGTACCGCTATTGAATTGATATTCCGTCAAACAATCTTGGTTTTATTTAGTAAATATTCAATAACGGTTGGTGTATTATGTTTGTCAACTTAATTAGCTTGTGTTTTATACGCTAAAAGTTACGGACATTGTCCCTTTAAAACTGACGGGGTGTGTATGAAGTACGATTTGCCAGACAGGCATGCTTAATATTACCATAGTTCTTAAATTAAAATTGGTCTGTGACAGGGAAAAAAGTGAATAAAACAGAAAAAAAATGTGAACAACCGATACTTTCATTCAAGCAACTATTATATAACATGTAATCATTTCCGAATTAATAAATGCATTACTATTATATAATATTTAATCATTTCATAATTATAAATGCATGTGTTTCTCTACGCTTAGACATATTGTCTTTCAATAGGGGTGGAAAGCAAATTAATGCTTTTAATTCTATTCATTTCTTTCAGATTACAAATAATCGAAAATATCTTTGAATAAGTTCAATCATAATTGCTCTACGGTTACCATAGGAATCGCAAACAATAAATTCCATTGAATTTCAGTTCATGTCAATGCAATTTTTTATTTTTTTATTTTTTTTAATTGTTGGTTAATTAACTAGTCTTTAATGTAACTGTCAACAATTTTGGATTAAAGCATGAACTGTGAGAGGGCATTCAAAACTGCCAGAAATTGATCAAGTTGTTATTTTTTTTAAAGGGACACATGTCTGTCGTAAAGTTTTTAAAAGTCTCGGCGCCCCCATTCGTTTTTGGATTTTTGCAGTCATTGTTAATAATTATTTGAAATGTTGAAAGCAATTTTTTTTTACCTATTTACGGCGATTATTGTTCATATTATCGCTGCACCAATAATATATTTAAAACTAAGGTAGAATAACGAAAAAACATTGAAAACTTCAAATGCTATTTAATTATATGCAAGAAACTGCTACTGGACTAATAAAAACATGACAATTTGGATGCTTGATCCAACTTCAGATTGCCATGTGTCACGTTAAGGGTTATGTCCCCTTTCGTGGAATCGCATTGAAAGAAAACAAGAAATGTCACAGTAAAGTGACAAATGCCCCTAAAGTGTATTTGTTCTAGAAAATTATCATTACAAGTTATTTAAAAATCCCTGCAGGGGTTGTGACGTTACAGTCCGGACACAAAATTGCATACCTGTTTTTGACCTATGAACTGCAAGTGTGACCTTGACTTTTGAGGTATGGACCTGGGTTTTGCGCGCGACACGACGTCTTGTTATGGTGATTACTTGTGCCAAGTTATTTAAAAATCCCTGCAGGGGTTGTGACGTTACGGTCCGGACAGGAAAATGCTTACTTGTTTTGACCTATGAACTGCAAATGTGACCTTGACCTTTAAGGAACGGACCTGGGTTTTGCGCGCAACACATCGTCTTGTTATGGTGATCAGTTGTGCCAAGTTATTTAAAAATCCCTGCATGGGTTGTGACGTTACGGTCCGGACACGAAATTGAGTACGTTTTTGACCTAGGAACTGCAAGTGTGACCTTGACCTTTGATGTACGGACCTGGGTTTTATGCGCGACACATCGTCTTGTTATGGTGATCACTTAAAAATCCATGCAGAGGTTTTGAAGGTACAGTCCGGACACGAACTGCGGACTGACGGACGGACGGACGGATGGTGTGATTACTAAATGCCCCCTAAACCCTTTCGGGGGCATAAAAATTAGAACTCAAATGTTTACATTTTTATCTAGATTCTGCTATACTTGAAAAATAAATACTAACTTGATTTCTAGACTTAAATGTACGATTAAGTATCTCTACAACAACTTATTACTTAAAGCTATAGAGTCTCTATTTTAACTGGTAATAACTCATGAATATGAATGAGTCACGTGTGAAGAAGTTTCAAATCGACGAACACCCCAATAGTCAGTATATAAGGCAGAAATCGATGCATAAAATATCACATTTTTATTTTGCCTTCGTAAAGGCAACATCGATAAATATACGGCTTCAGAATATATGTGAATAAAAAAGTACTTGCCCTGAACGGTATTTGAACCACAGATGTTGCACTTCTAAGTTTTGATGGCCGTACGTTTAACCACTAGACCACTGATTTTTATTGGTATGTTCTAGCATTATTAACACCAAATAGGCATTGCTCAATAACTAGCGTGCACACAAACTCATCAAGCGCTAAATAACAAGTCTAGATATGGTTGTTTTGAGGCAGAATATTAGTTTTATATTGATAACATATAGTATTACACCAGGCAATGTTAATTTACAGGTCCGGCAAGACTATATATTTATGGATTCATCTTGAGTTGCGTTTAAATATGTTAAGCTATTTTGCCTCTTAATAAATGGTATATTGTATACCTTTCGCAAGAAGCGTTATAGCTCAGTGGATAGAGCACCTGACTCGAAATCAGAAGGTCGTGTGTTCAAGTCCCTAAAGAGGCAATTTTTTTTCTTTTGTAAGTCATAATGTTACCTGTGTACAGGTACGATGTGCACTGGTTGATGTCTATACAATAAATGATGTCCTTCCTTATATTATTTTGCTAGCTTAAATACCCGATTTCGACATGAGCTGGTGAACATGAAGTTACAAATAAAGACACGCCTACAAAGAAGAAATCAATTAATATAGAGACTCTGTAGCTTTAAGAGCACTAACTTTGCAATATGTTGAACAGTCTAGGGCCGCGTATAAATTCTGCCCACCAACCAGATTTACTATATATTTTACATCAATACCTCCCTCTCCAATTGCCAACAATCCCTTTAAAGTCAATGAAAAATACAGTTATTAGAAAGAAAAAAAATGGATGGCCCACAATCCCTTTAAAGTCAATGAACAACCAGCAATTAAAAAGAAAGAAAACATCAGATATTTTTGGGTATATGATCAAACAAATTATCAAAATGTCTTTAACACCATAACCCTAAAAGTGCGTATGCACAATAGATCAAAATGTCAAATATAGAAACACTTACGCTACCTGAACGTATGAGAGTAAAGGTGTTTCATATTTTTAAACACAAATTATTACAGTACATCAAACAATTCCATTTAAAATCAGGTCAGAGTTTTATTTTTGAAGGAGCTTCATCCCACAGATTACTACTAATATTTATTTGACATGAATTTTGAGACGCATTATAATAAAGGGGTGACCAAATAATGGGAACTAGATTTACTTAAGCTCTTGAACTTTTTTCCAAGTCCCATTTCAATGAATTGTCGAACAAGAGGTCAAAGTGAACATTAAGCGCTCATCTGGTATAATATGGTTAGATTAGTGGTGTTTGAAATTTTCTTAATTTTGAAAAAATAAATACTTTCATGGGAAATCAATGACTTTTTATCAGGACAAGAAGCAGTCGATGGCAGCCATAATATCTTCCGGCGAAGAACTTTTTGGTGTAAAAGGAGCACATTGTATGTGATAGCTTTGTACATGAAAATCTTCAAAGTCATGTTATTCACCAAAAAAGTCATTCAACCTGAACGCCCTGAAAATATGCGCTACTAGACATTACACTGATACCTTCTACCAAATTTCATGACAATCGGATGCAAAATATTGGCAGAGTTGAGGGGAAACGCTTAACACTTGAACTACTTTGAATTTCTATAATTCCGCAAACAAGTCATCCAACCGGAATGCCTGAAAATATGCACTTCTATACTGATACTTCCTACCAAGTATCAAGAAAATTTAAATCAGACAAGAAATGTATTAGGAATTAAGTGGTTATATAAGCAGTTATAAGATATATTGATCTTACACATGCTGCAATATATACTGATCTTAGAAATACCATAATATATACTGATCTTAGAAATACCATAATATATACTGATCTTAGAAATACCATAATATATACTGATATTACAAACATCACTGCCTGTCGGTGCAGACGCTTGTCTGTCATGTTGTCGAATGATGCTGAACATTATATTATGATTGTGTGAAGTTTCAATCCATTAAGTGAAGAAGTTTACAATTTTTTTCTAAGTATTATAAGCCTGGCATTTATTGTTTCTGACAAGAAACCTGATTTATTATAAAGGCAGAGCTACAGTTAAGCAGGGTATTTTTTTTATTTTTTTTTTTCGATCACCACGTGGGTGACCCGTTTATTCTCCCCGTAAATAGGTGTGTGATGGGTCGGGGAGGACCATCCCACCGCACACCTTACACATATAATGATATATCTTAATAATTCATGAAGATTCATATGAGCACAAAGTACAAGCATATTATCATTATTCAATTAAAATGTAAACAAATAGTTATACTACATGTTGCAATAGATGCAGTTAATATTTTTATTATTAAAGGGGAAGTATTTTAGCATGTTAAACTCCAGAAAAAAAATAGTGAAGATCTGTTTTCCTACTCTGTATGTTAACCCCAATGCAGCCCCTCACAACAGGAAACATATGAGAATTGATTACAATGATATCAACTTTAAAAGTGATGCGGTCTTGGTTCAGCTAAATTGGCTTATGTAAACACTTTTTATTCAGATATTATTACCTTTTATCCCATTATTTGGTGAATATTTCATACAATGAATTACATAATTTTACAGAAACTCATTTTGTAATAAGTTTAGTTAAGGAAGGTTCGAAAATGTCTTTGTATTTTTGTCAGTTTTGATAGAAAGGTTCTAGATTGTTGTTCATAATGGCTATTTCTTTAAGTGTTTTATAACAGTACTCAAGTCTGTTTTTGAAGGCTGCTATAGACAGTGGTGTATTTAGGCGTTTAGAGGAAAATATATAGTACTTGATTTCAAGTTAAGCAGGGTATTTGCTTAAATACCTAATTAAAAATGTCAAAATACCCGATTAAAATAAAAAGCATGGGTACCAGTTGTCAAATGATAAAACAACCAATGCAAATTTAGCAATACATGGGTTATTAGGTCATCTTGTATAAAGCCTATTGTTAAGGGGTTGATTTTATTAGATTTTGTGTATATAATATTAGTGGAATGCCACCCCAGAATGTCGCAAACTTTTTATTTTTTGTTTTACCCAATTGAAATCATGAAATACCCAATTAAATAAATACCGATGGTAAATACCCAATTAATCAAAAACCTTATCTGTAGCTCTGAAAGGTATTCTCTATACACAGTCATGTCTACTCTCTTCTTTCAGTACAGTCCTAGCCTAATTTTTCCCTCTGATGAAGTTATCCAACTCAGCCAGGGTTTTGGTAGTCGATCCACATAATTTCCACAAATTAAATATTAAGATCCAGAATGGTTATTTCCTGTGATACAGGACCAACTCAGGTAGGATTTTGTGGTTTAATTTTATGCTTTTATGCTATTACTAGACACAGTCTGAATATTTATGCCCAGAATAGCGATTATCATTGTGAACGGCGACTATTCCCTGTGATAGGGTCAACACAGTGTGGGTTTTGGGGTCCACAATTCACTGATTATGAACAAAAATGTTCTAACAAAACATATGAATTCCCTTCTGCAGTGATAGGTGGAAGCAATTCATAATCTGCCTTTCTTGACAAAGCTTAGAATTATTTCCGCTTCTGCCAGTAAAGACAACAGCTTCATCTTTTATTTGTTATTTTCAAGCAAAAACAATAACAGGTTAATTACTAATTAAAGTTTGTTTTAAAGTCTCAATCAATGTGCCATCAGATGCAGTGTCAGGCATGCTGAGGCTTCTGACATCCCTTACCTTGACATTCCTTGGTTGACCGATAGCAACTCTCGGAGTATTTAACACAATTCTGTTGCCGAGAAGGTAGCTCCGCCTCCGTTCTAATAGTTCCGCAATATCACTCATTTTGATTGCATAAAACAACAAGCCTATAGTCAGCCTTTTATGATTAGTAATTTGTTTTAAATTTTAGTTAATTATGGCAAAGAATCAAAAGTTGTTATTCATTAGCAAATCCAATGTTTTATTATTATTTAATATAAATTCCAAAGTTACATATTAATTAATGCCAACTTCACAATTGCTATTTTGTATAAAATGTCCATAGGAAGAATAGTTTTGCTTCACTTAAAGTAAGAACTTCAGTAAATTGTAGCAACACAAGCTGAACATGCAAAAATGAAACACATGCACATATGCATAAAACAGTAGTCTCTCTGAATGTTTTAAGTTGAGGTTATAAATTATTGAGGGGAAAATTTATGTTTATTACAGTTGAAACATTTCGAGAGTTTCCTATCATTTTCTGAAGTCATTGTTCTTACCGTATCTACTATAAATATTGATCACGTTTATTTTGACAAACTTGATACTTAGAAATTTACCTCGCCACACGAATTTTGCAAAATAAATTGATTTTAAAACACAACAATCCAATTCAGATAGAGTGTCATGATTAAATATAGGTGTAGGAGTGTTTTGAATATTGGGCATGGGGTGCGGGCAACTCAACCAGGTGTGGGAAGGCCAACTTTTTTGCTAATGGTTGCATGTTCATAAACTAAGTTTGTATTTATTATTGAAGTATAGCACAGTCTCGATGAAGGTGCAAATGGACTGGACGTATCATGTAACAAGTGAAGTACCAACAGAGGTGCAAATGCCAGATTGCGCATTCAACGTTTTAACTGAAAATCTAAGTAAAAATGGGTCACAATACATGACGGAGTTAAAATTCTTGTCCTATAACATTGTGTAATGATAATGAACAAGTGTTTTCCGACAATTCACTTTTGAGAAATGAGGAAAAACACAAACTTTTACCAAACACGTTAACCAAAACGTCAAAATGCACCCACCCCCACCCCACACACTTCCCAGCTCGCATCCCATTTCTGGCTGATATGTCTATGTTTAACTTCAGGCATTTAGACACCTATTAATCAGCATTCTCACATCAGAGTTACATTACTGTCCCTAGTTATAGGCGGGATACCGTTGTGTTGCGCTGGCAAGCAAGCATGTCAAACAAGCACACCAGGGGGAATGAAACAAATGTCAAACTGGTCAAATTTCCCACCTTGTACGTGTCTCGTCAGTGTGGAGCTAACTTCCCCCTACCGGGCACTGGTTGCTGTTCGATCTCTCACACAATTTTTAGGAATTTCGAATATCACATTTTTTAGTCTGCTTGATCACTAACATATCTTACAGAATGTGTACGGTAATCCGAAATTGATAAAACCATGAAATCATTGATTGATAAGACTAGAGAGATGATGTGATAAACACAGCGGTAGTGACGGTCAAGTGTACTCGAGGAAGAGAAAACATTCCCATACCTGTACATTATTAATGTGATCAACACCACAGACATCTCCATAAACACGCAAACACAACTGACAACCACCACTCACCTGTATTTCATGACAACAACAATCTTCTGTGCATTATACTGATCAGAATAATTAATGTATTATTTTTGTTTTTCAAGCTTAAACTTTGATTAAAGTTTATTAAACATATTAATATAGTTCTGAAATATAACACTGCCAAGAATTATCATACCGAGGGCCTCATGGAAGATTGACTAGTTTCAAACGAGTTCTCTCTTTAAATGTTATTATTATTACTATTATTATTATTAGTATTATTATTATTATTATTATTATACCAAGGTGGCATAAAACTGGTCGAGTTTTAAGTAATATTTTGCCATACATTTTCAAAAACCATTTTATTTTATACTTTCATAGTTTCCATTTGATATAACCTGCTTAATTATAATTTGAGACATTAAGTGGCTGATGGGAACTATGGAACTCCTGCTGGTCCGCTCAGCGAAAACATATTCCCTGACGGATATCATTCAGTAGATATGAACTCATCAGAGGGTATTCATTGCATACAAAGAAGTTTATAATTTGTTCAGTGTACTTATTTTATTTTTCTATACCATTGCACTGAATTTGTATCTTGCCTTTTAGTTTCATTTTGTGGTATGATTAATTGGAGCGAAATGATTAAAAGTTGTTATGACATCAGGAAATTTCAAGAGCTTTATTGGTGTTAAAGATGAATGGTCACCCTTTTTTAGTATTATCAATTAACAAATTTAACTCTTAATTAAACATCATATGAACATTTCTTGATAGTCCCGGAGAGAAACATATATTTAAATCTGCTACTAAGTTGTTTGTAAAAATAAGTATTATTTGCATGACGTAGATACTACTTTTACCACAGCGTGACTGCATGGGGAAATGAGATAAATCTGAATTGTATACCTGCACAACTATTGCCAGATAATTGATAAATACATTTACCTGTGGATTAATTTAAAGTTTTCTACAACATCAAATAAAATCTTATTCTCGCTTTTCACAGATACTGCAATGTGTGAATTGTAAATATCTATTGTTGTGTAATGATTTCGATTTAAATAAACATAAACATGTTCATAAAACAAAACATGGCAGGAGAACTTTAAAACTAGTAGGTAAAACGTTAAATTTATTAAATTTCTATCGGTGAAAGATTAGGATTTCTCAGCGAAAGAAAATGCTTAATCGCTATTTATAACAGAATCCATACACAAAAATAACTGTGATAGCAAGTCATGACGTCAATATGTGTTGAGAACATCAACGTCATTTGCCGATAACGTTCAACAAATTGAAACATTTCGGTAGTTGGCATGTTTCTGTGTTTTCACCCGCGTGCTTTCTCTCGTGCGTCAAAAGAATCACACGCCTACCATCTAATGAAGGAATTATCTTTTTCTATCCTGGCAGTTAAATAATCTCTATACAATTTCTTTTAGCCTAACATGGGAAAAAAATATGTTCACCAGACATTAAACTTTGCTTTCATTTTTAATCTATCACATCTACGTTTCAATAGTAGTACCTTATCAATTGTGCAATATGGAGCCCTACTATACGTACTAGTTAGTGTTGGGAATCAGCTGAAAATTCATGATCGATCATCAAAATATTTAACCGACCGATGATCGATCATTAAGCGATTAAACATGACTGCTATAAAAGACAAGTGTAAGCCTTTTCCAGAATGTCACAAAGTGACAATTCCCCCTCACTGCAATATAGTTTGTCCTCGAACTTAAAAGTAATACGAATGTGTAAAGTTCTGCTCATGTTTATTTAAGTAAAGGAACTGAATGAATCTGACCGACATATATTTTAAAAAATAAGCTGTGTGACATTCTGTCCCAAGTTTTTAAATTTAGTATTATTAATATTGCATATTTGATGAAAGCTGTTAATATGTATTTTCACCACAGGTGTATATTGATTAAATAAATAATTGTTATTAAACACCTTGATGCCATACCATATTGTTAGTTACTTTTGGGCTGTGAGACCTTTCACTTCAAACCTGTCATTTTCTATGTATCATTAAGAAAAGGAAATTTATAATCAAGTTGTTTGATCTGATAGGAAAGACTTTGAAACCTTGTCAGACTCGAACCTGTTATTTAATACTTATAATCAAGAAAAGGTGATTTCTAATCAGCATGTTTTAACGAGCCTTTTGATCTTGGTGGAAGTCACAAATATGTGTCATTTACAGCTTCCTTCTCAATGCCAAGTTATTAAACTCGTGAGATTTTAGACATTGGAGAGAGAGAATTATTAGGAGACACTACACATTAGATTTTAGACATTGAAGAATAGAGATAGAGCAAAAGCTATGTAGGGCAACAAATACTTAACAGGAGTCGGCTCTTTGCCTGACTGCCTGAAGGACTTGTGTTTTGGATTTTAAACATTGTGAAGTTATTATAACACGATTACCTATCATTAATAACTGTTTTCTCATATGGATTTTGTCCTGATTCTAAGTTAGTATGCTGATGAATAAACTGGTGTAGTCATGGACTGCTGCTGTGATTTGAGCTTAATTCCCCTAAGCTTAGAACGACTACTTTCATCCATTGCCTACACGTGGATGAGTGGACCCTGCGCCCTGGGAGTGTAAGGGACAGTGACAAAGTTGGATTCGTGGGACAGGACTTGGGCAAACGCATTACTAACGTCACAAATGGTTATGCTAATGAGATCCCATACTCCCACGTTCGACAACTTGGATCACCAAACGTTCCCCCATGCCCGATGCGACCACCCAGCGGCGACAGATCTACTATAAATATGTGATTACTTGTTGCAAAATTATAACTCATTTCATTTTCTTGTATATTTTAGAACAAGAGAATGAAATAAGCCATATTCAACATTCAACAGAGTAAGTCGATCACGAAAAATTGTAATCGATTAATCAGATCAAAGGCATAACTGTTCGATGATCGATCAAATCGATTAATCGGAACAACACTAGCACATGCAATATCGTTGAATATAGAACTTTGCTATACATGCAGTTTTGTGGAAAATGGAGCCTTGCTATACGTGCAATATCGTGGAATAACCTGATTCACTCAGTTTAAACCGAACAATATAAAACATACAATAATATGTTTACATCAATGATTTTAATCTAACATGGTTTATGAAAATACTCAATGCTGATTGGCTGTTGAGGAGTTTTTTTTAAAAAGCTATATAAACCTCTGACGTCACGTCCTTCAAACGTTAGAATGTCATTTTAAGCAATTTTCAACGTCTGAAAACATCCAAAACAACAATTTACATTAGTTTAAGGCAACGTTAAAAAACAAAATATTTCCAGCAGTTTTATATTGTGCGAGATCAAAAGCTGATAGTTGGGACTTGAAACACATCGAAATCGCAGGCCTACGGCCCTTGGTATTGATGGTCTTCAAGTCCCGCCCACCAGGTTTTGATCTGGGACAATATAAACCCGCTGGAAATATTTTATTTCTTAAACTATGGTTGTTATAGTGTATATAGTACCTTTAAAGACATAACACCAGAATGAAAAGATCACGGACATTTTACAGCTAGAGACGATCACAAACTTGTTAATCCTCTACTGTGGAAAATATTTACTGAGGCCCAATTAATGTAAGTTTACACATAATTATTATTAAATTAACAATATCATATATGTTGTCTTAAACTTAACCAAAATCAGTACTAAAAACATTGAAATTAAATCATGCTTGTACTGTCACACATATAATTTAGAAATAATTAAATCGGATTTAAAATTGTTTGACGGGGCCTCATAATATAACAGTACATACCAATCTCCAATTGTGCATGAAATTCTCGTACTTGTCACAATGCATGAAAAAAAACAATCATAATCATGCCATCACTATTTCTATAGGATGGATTAGGCTGGTGTGATGTCTTTAATAAGAGACATGACTAATCTTGTGATGATTATACCATATACTGGTGTGTATATGTTTTGTTTCACGTAACTGTATTGGTGACAATTTTATTACTGAAATATATCCTGAATAAATAAAATGCAATTAATGGACATTGATGAATAAATGAATGGTGTTTTACAGCACATCGACACAAAAATAGGTCATATTGTGCGCCAAAACTGATGAAGAAATGAAGTAGTAAATAAAAATTTATGTAAATATATTTATATGCACATTAACTTTGGTGAAAGCTTACCATGTCTTAATACAACCATACTCAACCATACTTATACAGTATAAGTTGATAGTATTTCAAAACTATTACATTTTACAAATGAAAAACATTTACATATGTAATGCAGATGGGAATATACAATTATGAAAATTCAAGGGCAATAACTTTTAAATTATCTTTATTTGCTCATCTCCTTTTCCTAGCAAGAGTTTGTTCCCCTAAACTTAGAGTAAATGATTCATACACTTGATGTCAAAAAAGCCTCCCACATTTGGCATTTTTCTACAATATGTTCTCATCAAAATTTTAAAATTTTACTTTTACTCTAAAGGTCTTATTGTAAAATAGTATTAAAAGTTAATTAAACTATATTTGCAGACGGCGTAACATTACGTGGTCCCGCCTTTATTCCATTAAGCGATGGGGATGCTTATATTAGCAAGATTTTATAACAGATATTTCGACAATAAAACAATTTAAAAACATTTCCTACTGGAAAAATGCAATAACCTCTTTAAAATTATCTATTAAATGTTTTAATTTTACAATATGCAAACATTTTAAGCCGAAATTAAGGTTTTATTTCATACCCCAGCTAACCCCGTTTTCGCTTCTTGGAGAAGGGGTTGAATTGGGTGTGAAAGTTAATACTCGGACCACGTAATGAAATCGGCTCCTGTTTGCTATCTCATAACCACTCATAACTACTGGTGTACAAACAGATACAGGTGACCAAGTGATCGAAGTCCTTATCAATATAAGTCATTAAAGTCGCGCTGAAGTGGTCGTGGTATGACCCTAGAATAAGTAGATAGATAAGTCCAGTCTTGTACCAGAATGTGTTATCAATGGGATAAACAAATATTGACATTCCCAGTTTAGAGTCCACAGATCTATAATTCAAACATTAACACCATTTGCCATTATTAAGTCTGAATTTTAGTGGGTATTTAATATTATTTAATGGGAATGTAGGCGATCTGAGAGAAGTGTGGGTATCAATAATAGTATAAATGAAACTTTTATAGAATGTGCTTTACTTTCAGGGGCGTAGCGTGGCTTGTTTTCAACACACTCCTAATACGAGGTGCAAAGCGCCGAGTGGGGAAGGAATATTGGAGTAGGTGTCTACCTTCCACAAGGGGGTTTCGGGATAACTTTTTTTTTCATCTTTGGACCAAAATGGTGCTCGTACAAGCGATATTTGCCAGGAATATATACATTTTATGCTCGCAAAAAATGATAATTTTCCACGCTTACCCCTCCCCCAGCCTCCACCAACCCACACCCTGACTTTAATTGCATTTTTCAGCTTTTTAGCGTTTTTATTTGTTCATTTTTATTTGTCCAAGTTACTCCCTGGAGTAAGGGAGTACCGGTATGTCACGCTCAGGGGCATAGCTAGAACAATTTTCGTCATATGCATGGTTTTCTTTTTAAAATGTTTGTACTCAGGTGTGTATCTGCACGCCTGACACTATGTTTGACTTCTCATATTAAAGGTGCAAGCACACTAAATTAGGCCTCATGCATGCAAACTACCATTTCATAAGCGCCAGTTGATCTAAAACTAGTAGATAAATGGAAGTGCTTCCATTCAATAGTTTGACAAACGGTTAAGGTCCTGTGTGTGTCAAAAGGTGTAACCAGTATATAAATAATGAGTCATGCTTGCTATTTGATGCATATTTCTTTAGCAAGTAAAACATGGTTTTGAAGCATGTAGGATGTGTAATGCTAAAATAAACATGTGTAAAATCTCAAAAGAAAAAAATACAATAATTTCCCTATGTAACTGACCGAACACACAAGTTAATAAAGATTAAAAACACACATTCTGTGGCGAATCATCATGGTCAGTCAGTATAATTGATCATAGGTCAGGTTAGGTGACATTACATGGTCCGAGTATTAACTTTCATACCCCATCCAACCCCTTCTCCAAAAAGCGAAAACGGGGTTGGCTGGGGTATCAAATAAAACCTTAATTTCGGCTTTAAAAGTTTGCATATTGTAAAATCAAAACATTAACAGATAATTTTAAACAGGTTATCGCTTAAGTAATAAATGGTTTTAAACATGTTTTATTGTCGAACTATCCATCCGTTATGAAATCCTGCTAATACAAGCTTTCCCATCGCTTAATGGAATTAAGGTGGGACCACGTAATGCTTAAAAATAAATATACTCCTCAAAATAATTTAAAGACCATGTTGTTGTTTTTGTTGCAATTTTTACATCTAGTTGTATTCTTTTACAATTGTTACGTGACACAAACTTATTAACCTTTATTTTTATATGGATATGAAATCCTGAATATTTGCAGATTAAAAAATTAATTAAATTTAATATTATTTTGAGGAGTAGATAAAATAAAAAAATCACTGAATCATAGTGAATGAATGACATTATAGGCAATGCGATATCCTTATGGGGGCAATTTCAACAGGTGCAAACTGTCTGTCACAAGTGAAACAATTCAACAAGCATATGCAGAACACCATACCATGTCCAAACATGTGAATTAAATGGTTACTGAACATCATATATCAGCTCAAACGATTGTTTTTCAAAGGACACTTTTATAAAAGGTAAAATTAAAACAAATAAAATAAAAAAATAAACATTTGAAAATGAATACCGGTATTATATTATGTCAGTAAAATGCATTTTGAATCTATGCATGTTTTACCCTTAATCATACATTAGTTATAATTTATTGAATTGTGCGCTTTAGGGTGTCACAATTTTCAATTTAATGAGCTGTTATATTGTTATATAATATCAACTGTCAACACATTAAATATTAGTGTAACAAACATCTGCAATGTACGTGATTAGAACACCCTTCAACAAAACACATTGACTTACAACATTTTCTGCACGCAGCTGACTTCTGGCACACGATGGTTCTTTTTCTTTTTCCTATATATATTATAGTATATCAATTTGTGATGTCTAAAATAATATTTAGGATGACAGTCTGAAACAGTATTTTCAGATATATCTTTAACGTTTACCGGTGTGCAGTTCCGCCATCTGTCATGGCTCAGTAGGGTCAGGACGAGGCTGGCCAAAAACTTGTGTTGGTTTTCTGTTTCCCTACTTTAGTATTTGAAAGGGGCTGTTTATAGCAATTGTAGATCAAATTTATTTTGCTACTAAAAATGTTTTTCTTAAATTTCATAATATTTTAACTTCTTCACAAAACTTACTAAACCTACTCACTGAAGAAATATACATATGGCCTGGTGTGAGAAACTGCAAACTGTTTATTAAGGGTGGCCTATTTGTGTCCATGGTGCATTTGACTTTAAACGTGGACCTCACTTTTAACATCCAAATGATTGGTGGTCAAGTCTTGAAAATGTTATCCAATTGGAATGGATCACTCAGTTGCCATGCCAACTATTACACGCCACCAAGATCACTAATCCGCCATGCTTACCACTGCACCACTGCACCACTGCACAACACAAAAAGGAAACGGCGATCTTGATTTTGTTCTTATTGGTTCTTCATACATGTAACTTGCATGTTTTCAAACCATTATTAATAATTATTCGACAGTGTTTTTTTTCTTTATATAAGTGGTACCAAAAAATGGCACCATTCCTAATGGCAAAAAGTATGTTTTTTTCCCAACTGGAGTGAAAAAAATTCTGATATCCACCAAAAGAATAAAAATATAAATACTTTAAGGGGAGAGTTATGAAATACTACAAGAGAATGTACAAATGGTAGTGTTTGCAAAATTGCTTTTGTTTGATAGTGAAAATCTCCGAATTTAAGGCAAACTACACGATATTTCCCAACTGAATGTTTGTGAAAATCTCCGAATTTAAGGCAAACTACACGATATTTCCCAACTGAATGTTTACCAGCACCATTCTCAAAAGGGTGAACAAATTGTTGTTTGAATACAGTAGTTCAAAGCAATTTTTCATTTTCTTAATTGCTGATTATATATTGCACCAATAATATATATAAACATATTGAAGAATAATAATAAGAAGAATAATGAAAACTTTCAATTGTATTACCTTTTATTTAATAATATGCAAACTGGTTTAAAGTTAAAACTAATTTATTACATTTTTTGGATGAAAGATTGGGATTTCTCAGTGAAAGAATATTCATATTCGCTAAATATTAATAACTAACTCCAAACACAAAAATAACTAACTGTGACTTTGAGTTATGATGTCAATAAAGTGTTGCTGACGTCATCCGTCGATAACGTTCAATAAAATGAATAATTTAGGTTAAAATTATACATACATTTAAAATGTAATAAATAGATTATTTAATTGCTGAGTTTGATTATAGGGAAATCCTTAGCTCGATGATAGCCGTGTTTTGTTTTTTTCACTCATTCGCTTACGCTCGTTTGTGAAAAGAAAAGAACAAAACGTCTTCCATTTCGTGAAGGATTTCCCAGCAGTTAAATAATCTCTATTATAGTATTTATAAATTGAGATGCTAATTTCAATGCTAGATAAATACTTCAAGATTGCTGCATGCCCCTTTAAGCCACACCTATGAACATTTTTACAACAAGAATACAATTTGCATAAGAAAGAACAACTCACAAAAGAAGAAAGAAATAATGGTAACTTAATGTACAAATAGTTTATTCAACCGTTGGTTATATTATAATACAATCGTTATTATGTAACCCAGTGGGTAAATAAATTCTATATATGGCCATCCTTGAAAATATTTGTTTGCTGTTTCCCGTCCCAGGATTTCATAAGTGGGTAGGTAGGTAGGTGAATTTTTTGTTTGCCAAAGACAGTAAAAAAATGTAAGAAATTAAAGAAAAACATACTTAAGAAATTAAAGAAAAACATACTAAAAAGTAAAAAAAAAATTGTTAAAGAATTGCCATAAAAAGTTTTGGGTAGGGCCCTGTTTGGTGGGTAGGTAGGGAAACAGCAAACCAACAATTTTTTATGGTCGGTCCAACCTTAAGAAATGTTCCCTGGAGGGCTGATCAATATTATCAACTATATCAAATATGCATTCAGAGCAGGGTGCAGTAAATGAATATTTATATGTGTATAATGATGTAAACAACCAAGCAATTATATAAAGCTCTTCAGGCTTGTATTATGTACTTAACTACCATTCATAAGACGTATAATAAACTCTTCATTGACAGTAAGTTTTACAAGGGTATGCACTGGTTGCTCAACCATTCATATATAAACTTGTAAAACGTCTTTTGAGAACGAAACATTTTAACTAAAATAGACCACCCGACTTATTCTGAATTGGAAAACATATGAACCTTGGAATTTAAGTAGAAACTGAACCGTGGTTTCAAATCTGGTATGCGACTAACATGCTTATTCAGATAGATAAACTTAGGCCAAAAAAATAATATGTGTGGTTCAGGTAACCCGACCGACCCTATTTTAAGGGGCCGACCCTAAAACTTTTTATGCAAAAACTTAAAAAAAAAAAGGAAAAAAGAAGAATATTGATATAAATGCAAAAAAATCGAACTTAAGGTATAGTAATTTAACATATTAAATTCATTATCAGAAATGAATTCATTATTGAGAAAAAAACACAAAAAACCCTACATACCTACCCTATTTTTTTTGCCAGTGTTACCTGAACCACACATATTATTTTGTTTGGCCTTATAAAGAGCATTAAAGACATTTTTGCCAAGGATTGTTAACTTTTAAAGTCTACTTTTTTAATAAATGTCAAAATTTTATAATAAATGTCAGAGGGTGATCCTGAACTGAACGCATGCACCACCATGTACGGCATGTGTTAAAAATGTGAACACCTGCACATGGTTTTCCAATATTTACAAACTTAGTCAAATATCTGGAGTGTTCTTATAACAAAAATTGCTTCGCTATTTATTTCTCAGCAGGGATATTAATACTTGCTGTATAGTTTCCGATATAGCATGTGGTGAAGTGTCAAGCATTTATAACTAATTCATCTATAGAACGTATGTATGTACCATTTAGAAATACATGTGTTTTGCACATATTCAAAACAAATTGAGGTTTTACGCCCTGTTAGCACATTGTGAAGTCATTTTGGGACAGCAACATTAGAGGGAAATAAGATGAAGGATAAAGAATCCCATCAGAGCGGAGGTCTGCAGCTCTTAAGTGCAAGGTTTTATCCTGCTTTCAAAAAAAAAAAATCAACTTCATAATTATCTTGTTACAAGAACACCTTTAAAGGGACACACATTCTTGATTTGTACAAAAAGCACAAAGTTACCCAGCTTAGCTTTTATACACAATTTGAAAATTATCATAGGGTATTAAAAAAAAAAAGTATATGTATATTGTATGATCACATGGGCCTATGGTTTACTGATTTTGAAATAAAGTGCTTCTCTCTTTAATAATTTTTAAAAAAAATTAAAACACAAAAAAGTCGTTTTAGTAAATAACTTGAATTTATAAGGGAAGAAAGATTTCTCTCTGCCAGGGTGTTTCATCCCAAAACCAGTTTGACTTTTACAATTTGCTTTGACATAATTTGATCCCATTGTTGCTTCAGCCTATCTGTGTCAATTGTCCATTTATGATTAAAGAATAACACATTTTAACAAAATATTACACTGAAATATCATTTAGAATGATATCATATTTATATCTGACTATTGAATAAAAACATGATTTTTGTTCAAATTAAGGGTGGAGTTGCATTGGCCAAGTGGTTAGCATACATTGCCTTTCGAAACCAGAAATCTAATGTTCAATTTCTGGTGGCTGAGCTGTTTAAATCAGTTGTTCAAATGAACTCCCTTAGTACCTAATATGAGCAAGGTTCTGCACAGGCATGCAATCCTTCAATGTTTTATTAAATTTGAAATCATCAACTGTCTATTACTGCCAAAATACAAATGGAATAATTTAATACGCATAAAAAAAAACCCAGCAAGCCAGACAAACATGTAATAATGTATGTTTAAACCATTAAAGTGCCCCATTATAATTTCGTCCTCATATCAGATCACATCGGTGACTAAGCTGCAAATTGATTAGCAGAATGTAATGCCACTGATTGTATAACTGACATTTTGGTACTAAAGGATTAGCACCTCGAGCAAACAGGACCTGTCATAACTGACAATTAACTAGCTTGTGTTTCGATATCATGTGTTTCTGATTGTGGACAAATCATTCAAAATTTACCCGAAATTAGCTTTTGATATATTACTGCTGGTTGGGATTCTTTCAAAAGGCCAGGGCCTGTCAGGGCCTTTTCTCTCCAAATTGGGAAGGGACACATGGCTTTCAAGTTGAATTTTGGGAAAAGGTAATGAAAGAAGAGCCTGATTTTTTCGCTATTTTAGCGTCATGTTTTTAAAATGAAGACTTTCATTAAAATGTATAATTTAATGTATAATATCAATGAATTATTGAATTTAGCATTGATATAAACAAATTATGTTGGTTTTTTTAAGAAGTTTTTGCAATTGTGAATTCTGATCCACTTAAGAAGGTTGAAAAGACCCTGCAGATGTTTTAGATTCCCAAAAAACATGTTTTGCATTAAAACAGCAGCAGCTACTATTCTTGAGAGCATGTATAAGACATTCGGGCAAAGCTTCAAAAGCTAATGCAAGCTTCCATTTAAGATAATGATCATTGAGAATTTATCAAGTTCCTTTGATAAAAAGAAAGACATATCTATGGTTAAACATTCATCGACCAAAACCTCAAGGGGTTAAAGTGGTTGGGGTGGAATTGTCCTGTATTAAAAAAGTCATTGAGACATAAAGAAAATAGGAAAACAACTTATAAATTAATATAATAAACCCCTTACCCTTCTGCTTGCTGGTATGGTCCCTGGGATGTGCTCAAATGATGATCTTGAACTCTCGGGTCTACGACTTGGCGGACATATCGACAGACTTGACTGCGGTCTTGACTTTTTGTCACTGGACCAGCTGGATGCAGTAAGCGGTCTTTCGTCCAGTTTCAAGACATCAGGTCCCTGGCTGGGCTTCAGCTCAGTTTGCTCATGTACTGGACTAGGTGCGATAGGAGTTGGAAACTCTTCCACAGACACTTTCTTACGACCTCCATGTTTATGTTTACATGATCTTCCTTGATTTTCTCTCAGTTTATTAGCACTATTATTTTGCGAATCTTTATGTGCATCCATCATGATTACTTTTACTGTCAGATTTGGCAGAGCTGATATGACCCGACACTCATAGATCACAACACAAAAATCAATTATTCAACAAGCAGTGAACAAGAGAAGTAAATTGCTTTATCAATAAGCATTATTCTAAATGTCATTCCCTTGATGTTTTATTCCCTTTATCACGAAAGTTTGTTCTGTTTCAGTGTTGTTTCCACAGATCAATTTACCAATGCCAAATAGCACTCACTCACACTTTTAACAAATCCACACTCATCCTTCAAAGAACGTGACAATGAATGAAAGTTTAATTGAGACGACAAAAGTGTTTACACAATTAAATGGTTATCTAAAGAAAAATCCAATATCTATTCACTTCATCGGAATTTCCAATAATGTCAGGGTTTTTTCGACTTTTCAATGGATTGCAACTACTTTCAATAAAAGTTAAAATAGCTTTCACTTTGGAAACGAAATCTACAATTACAGAAGAAGAACTTCAAGAAAAAAAAGTGTATATTTTTAAAGCGTCATGTTGCTAAGGACTCTTAAAGTGAAATGTTCACACGTCTTCAGTTTTCATTTCACATTTTAAAACGCGGATGTTTGAAACTTATCTTAAAGGAACTGTATGAATTTGGGGTTGTAGATGAAACTTGTCTGATTGCTTCTGTGCAAATCCGTTAATGCCCGCTGATCTTTAAATTATTGAATTGGTGCTTATCGGCTTATCCCTAACTTAAGATTTCATGGATCATTGATCAGCGGTCAGACGTTTTTTCTGTTAAAGCACGCGTCGACTATGATATAGGTTAGTGGTAAAAGCCGTACCCGTACCAGCTGGACGGAACACGAGCGTCATTCTACTTTTACAGAACGCATTTCCAAAAGGCAAACACAATACCAGTATTAGCCGAAATGCCCAATACATGGCGCTCTTCAGCTGCCACAATAAAAGAACACGAAGATAGAAAAAATAGGGGTCCAAATATGGTATCCGGTCGTTTCGGCACCTAGACGTTTCGGCCCCTAGACGTTTCGGCACCAAACCGTTTCGGCACCTATTTTATTTTTTACCCTAGACGTTTCGGCACCCGTTTTAATACTGTTGATTTAAGTATTTGTTATTATGATATCATTTAAAAATAATATATATATATAAATAAATAACTTATTACTATGTTATTTCAGCTTAAAGCAAGATGAATCAAGGGTGACTAAATGAAGAATAGATCAATTTCCGACGCAATATGTTGACTGAAAGATGTTTAAATAAAGGATGATTAAATGAAGAATTAAGAAATAATTTAAAAATAAATATATATAGATAAATAACTTTTTACTATGTTATTTCTGCTTTAGGCAGGATGAATCAAAGATGTTTAATGAAGAAAAGTTCAATTTTCGACGCCAGATGTTGACTGAAAGATGTTAAAATGAAGGATGATTAAATGAAGAAAGTTCAGTCTTCAAAGCCGTAGAGACACTTACAGATTTAATCTTCCTTTATATTATGTGTATTGCTACATAAATAAATAAATCTCTCAAAATTAATCACTTCCAGTAATTTTAATGTGTTTATTCTGTTTTACTGTCTTTTAATGTTTTTATTCTGTTTTACTGATGTATTTATTATTATGGAATACAATAAATAATGCCATTTATGTAACCCGAATAATAAAAAAAACATGATTAGTTGTTTGACCTGGATTGTAACATGTTCATCTATATTATTATCATGTTAATATTCCATAGGTATTCACGTTACCGCGTAAGACCCAAATATGTGCATTTTGCTTCATCATCATTTTGAGAATTTTTTTTTTGAAGCAAACGTGTTCAATATTATAAATAAATGCTATACAAACTAATTAAACAACTTTTTATTCATTATAATCGGCAATATTTTTTTAAATATACATATTTAATGTAAGTTTAGCAAGGAAAGCACAATTATTAAAAATAAAAATAACGATATAAAGAAGATATTTATTCAGTTTCGGCTTTCCACCTTCGATTAGTTGATCAAAGAGATTGTCCGAAAATCACAAAAAAACAAAACACTAATGATTTGCAGGCTATAATTACACTGTAAACATATTTTTAAACCAATGAATAAAATTTTCTTATTTGGATTAACCACATTTTTAAATAAAGGTGTTAATAATATCGGGCTTTAATTAAAGGTGACCATAATTAAATTAAATTAAAAAAAAAATTGAGTACATTTATTCTCGCACATTCATTGCTTAACGTCGGTTTATTCCTCCCTATAAAGGCTAATAAAGGCTAATGTTATTCACCGTAAAGATAGAGTTTATTTCAAAATTCACATATTTTTATTCTTCAGCTGCCTGGGGTGCTATTCACGATGTGTATCCTGCCGCTGATATCAAGGGATGTGCCTTCCATTGGGGACAAGCCGTGATGAGGAAGGTCGCATCGCTGGGTCTTAAAACCACCTACAATGAGAGGAAAGGCGTCCACGACTACATCAGGAAGATCCTGGCTCTACCGTTCCTGCCACCAGCTCACATACAGGGAGCGTTTGACATCCTGTCTCAGATGGCCACTACACCGGAACTACAGCGACTGGTTCAGTACCTGGATAGCACCTGGATGAAGAATTCCACCTGGTCCTACAGACAGTGGTCTGTGTTCAACCAATCAGTCCGTACGAATAACGACGTCGAAGGTAAGACTGACATTATTGTATACTTCATTACCCGAACAACCTACACAGTATAAAATGCTTACAGCAATTTTTAATAAATGTAAATCTTATTGTCCAAACATAGAATATAGCAACCTCTATATATATAATACAATGCGTACTTGCTAATTTTACCCAATATTCAATTTATACATTATTTATTAGAGTTTACAATGTATTTTTATTAGTTATTTTACACGCCTGTTTTTATGCTGAATACATGCACAGCTTTAAAATATAATTTCTACTTTAGGGTGGCACAGGAGACTGAACGGAAAAGCTGGACGAGCGCAGCTGCACTTCTATCTGCTGGTTCCACTCCTGCGAAGAGAAGCTAACCTAGTTGGCGTGCAGGTGCAGCTTGTTTGTGAGCAGGCACTTTGCAGGTTTCAGAGGGTCGCATACAAGCGCATGCAGGGAAGAACGGCGACGCTATGGGAACAGTATGAGGCCAAGGAAGTTTCGACTTCTGAATTCCTGCGAGAAATTGGAAGGATGAACGCGCCACCTATGGATACTATTGATAGTGTTGAGGACTAAACATCTTGACTGTGTGTGAACTATGCTTAGTGAACAAACATGAACTACACATATTTGGTGTAACAAAATTAATGGATACCATTGATAATGTTGAGGACATCTTGACTTTGTGTGAACTATGCTTAGTGAAAAAACATGAACTACACATATTTGGTGTAACAAAATAAATGGAGTTAAATTGTTGTTGTTGTTACTGAGATTAAATTAATGAGATGCAAAATAAAAACTATATTAAAATATATGTTACATGTGTTATTCATTTTAATATTACCATTTTAATATTCCTTACTGATATATGTGATATAATTACTAATTAATTCATAGTGATTGGCAATTTAAAAAAAAAACGGTGCTATATATTTACATGTTTATATCTATAGACATTTTCTCCTTATTTAACTACCTTAAAATACACTAAAAAAATGTATAACGGTGCCGAAACGTCTAGGGGCCGAAACTACTAGGTCCGAAATGGTTTGGTACCGAAACGTCTAGGTGCCGAAACGGTTTGGTGCCGAAACGACCTGAATTCCCAAATATTATGATTTGCAATCTCCCTGAAAGTAAACAAGACAATTCGGAACAAAGGAAACTGGAAGACCAAACTAATATTAAACAGATCGTCCAAGCACTAGGTGTCGAAATAAATATAAAAGTAGGGTTTAGAATAGGAAACAAAGCTATAAATAAAACCAGGCCATTTAAACTAGTGTTAGAATCCAAAAAACAAAAAAGAGAAATCTTAACTGAAACAAAGCATATAAAAAATAAAGCTCCAAGCCTTCTAACAGGAGTAATAATGGCAGCCGACTATACCCCAAAACAAAGGGAAGAAAGAAAAGAATTACTACAGGAATTGGCAACAGCCAGGCATACAAATAACAAAGCAGTACTAAGAGACGGCAAAGTAATCATTCCCCATAATAATCATACTTTAGGCCAAGAAAACCAAACAACAAATACTAGTAGCCTAAATACTACCAAACCAGAAGCAATAAACCAACCAACAAATATTAGATCAGCATAATATTAGATCAGCATCAAATAGAGAAACAATAAACCAACCAACAAATATCAGATTGGCCTCAAATAGAGAAAATTTACAGGAAACAAGAATACATTTAAGTCCGATCACAAAATCTCAAAACCAAACATGATGGACGAGACCATGTCAATGTATCTGGATTCAACAATTGTTAGTCTGGAAAGGACAATAATTGGAGGAGTACAAGTATCTAGTACCGAACCAAGTTCTCCAGAGGTCAACCGTCAATAGGGAGACAGTTTTATTTTTAACCATGTAAATACAGAAACAGAAAGTGTAAATAATATATCCACGGCCCACCAGATGTGCTTCAAATTCTATATACAAATGCTGATAGCCTTAACAATAAATTGTCCGAGCTTAGCCTACAAGTACAGGAATTAGATCCTGACTTAGTCGCAGTTACAGAAACTTTATCTAAAACATCATTTTTTGAACAAACATACACAACCCTACAAATTGAGGATACCAAATGTTTAACAATAACACAAAATCTGGAAGGGGAATTATAATATATACTAAAAACAACATTATAACATCAACTATTAACATAGAAAGGGATACAATCGAATCTGTTTGGATTAAAATCAAATTAGAAAATAACGACACTTTATTAGTAGGCTGTATATACAGAAGCCCAAACTCAACGTTCGAATCTATCTTTGACCTTGGGCACTTGTTACAGGAAGCATGCTCGGTGGGTTGCTCTCATCTGTGCATTGTAGGTGATCCAGCAAGTATTTTCCTTGAAATGGTCAGAGACAATTTTTTAATACAACATGTGACACAAGCGACAATATATAGGGAAAATAATACGCCCTCTACCTTAGACCTAGTTTATACAAACGAAGAGAACATGATAGACAAAATAGATTATCTCCCTGGACTAGGGAAGAGTGATCATATTCTGCACTTTTATCGTTGCTACTCAAGTAGAATAGAATGCAAAACAACCAATTATTTTTTTTAAAGGCAACTATATTCTAATGAGGGAAAGCTGTAACTCTATTAATTGGGAGAATACATTAAATGACAAAAATGTAAATGATGCGTGGGACTCCTTTGCCGATAACCTCAATAACATTATCGATAGAAATATACCAGTGTACACTGGAGCCCCCAGGCAGAATAACAATCTCCCATACATAGATAATAACACGAAAAACATAGTTAGAGACAAAAGAAAATACTGGAAAAAATACCTTTATTGCAAAACTCACTCAAATTTTGAAAATTACAAAACTGCTAGGAACAAAGCTACATATGCATTAAAACTAGCAAAGTATAATTATGAAAAAGACCTTGCAACTCGGATAAATAGTGACAATAAGTTATTTTGGAAATATGTAAGGTCGAAAAACAAAACTACAATAGGACAACTAATTGACTAAAATGGGAACTGTGGTCTAGTGGTAGAGCGTTGGACCCATGATCCAAAAGTCGTGGGTTCGATTCCCGTCATTGCCATATGCGTTGTGTCCCTGAGCAAGACACTTTATCTGCATTGCTTAGTACTGGTTCTACCCAGGAAGACATCGAGAGTGATTCAAATAAGTTCATAGAGCTTTCGTTAAAATCGATGTAAAATAAATAAGTTTACACTAAGAGAGAGCAAATATTTTTAATCAATACTTTGCCAGTTTTTTCAAACATAATGAACTAAATGACAACCCAGCTTTCCCTCAAAGAAGCGTTAACTCCATGCTTGACAACATTATCATAACTGAGAACGATGTTCTGCTAGCAATAACGGAATTAAGACCAAATAAATCAGCTGGCCCAGATGGAATACACCCCAAAGTGATAGTTGAATGTAAAAATGAACTAACAAAGCCGTTAACAAAAAATTTCAACAAGTCATTAGATGAATCAATAGTACCAAGATCCTGGAAAATAGCAAATATAACACCAATTTTTAAATCAGGAAATAAACAATCTCCAGAAAACTATAGACCAATAAGCTTATGCCCTATTGTTTCAAATATAATGCAAACAATTATCAAAAAGAATATTATAGATCATATGCAAAGTAACAATTTATTTTCAATACACCAGTTTGGATTTACGAAGGGCAAATCCTGTCCTCTTCAATTATTAGAAGTACTGGAAGATTGGTCTGATGCTCTTGATAGTGGCCAAGAGCTTGATGTAATAGTCTATGACTTTAAGAGAGCATTTGATACATTACTACATAACAAGCTGCTAACTAAACTAGAAGGTTATGGTATTGTGGGGAAGGTTTTGGAATGGGTGAAAGACTTCCTAAGGGACAGATCTCAAACGGTGGTTATAAATGGAAATCACTCAACACAAGTATACAGCGGGGTACCTCAGGGTAGTGTGTTAGGTCCTACCCTTTTCCGTGTCCTCATAAATGATCTCCCCGAGGTAGCGGAAACAGTAGCCAAGCTATTTGCAGATGATACTAAAACATATTCAGTTATAAATTCGCAAGAAGACGTAGATAAATTACAGAGAACTACTGACAATGTTTGCGATTGGTCAAAAACTTGGGATTTAGAAATTAATTCAAAAAAATGTAAAATAATGCATATTGGCAAATCAATGGCTACTGATAACTATTTTATGAAAGACAGGGAAAATCATTATAGATGTTTCAGAGGAGAAGGATCTGGGGGTGATAATTGACAGTAATCTCACCTTCAACATTCATATTACCTCCAAAATAGCCTTAGCGAATAGAAATCTAGGAATAATTATGAGAACCTTTACGTATCTAGACAAGAATATATTTTTGACACTATTCAAAGCTTTAGTAAGACCCCATTTAGAATATGCCAGTACAGTATGGTCCCCGTACTTAAAAAAGCACCAAATCGCTATAGAAAATGTCCAGCGTAGGGCAACAAAAATGTTATCGTCTTTAAACAACCTAGAATATAATGAACGGCTAAGATCCTTAGATATTCCTACACTTCAATACCGGAGGTTACGTACAGACATGCTGCAGGTATTTAAGATCCTTAGAGGATTCGATATATCATCAATCCAAAACTTTCTCCCTTTAGCAACATATACTAGAACGAGAGGGAATACCCTAAAACTTTTTAAAAAACAAGCCAAAACAGAACGCAGAAAAAAATTCCTTTAGCATTAGAGTAGTGGAAGACTGGAATTCCCTACCAGAAAGTGTTATCCAAGCACAGAGTGTTAATGCCTTTAAGAGCAGACTAAATCAATAAACAACCAAAGAGACGGGCCTCCAGAAGCCACAGGCTTACCATTGGCCTCGGAACAGTAAGTTACAGTAAGTAAGTTACAGATCGGAATAATGGCTGACAGAATCTTTGACAAAAACAAGCCCTCATTCATGCAACTATACAGCGACACAACGGTTGAACCTTACTCGTATGTGCTAGTTGACAATAGACGTAACGTTCATTATAAGGTACACATTATACCACTTATAGATACATTACAAATGGTACCTTAACGATATATGACAGATAATATATGCTTTTCTTTTAAATTAACAGTATAATGAGATGGATACCAAATAATACCATGTAATCGGTTTGTGTTAACTATACCATACTTTTTAGAAAAGGAGAGAAAAGGAGAACGTTGTAAATCTAATGCTGCCTTAGCAGCACTATCAGCTCTATCATTACCACGTATTCCTACATAGCTTGGAAGCCAGCAGAAAATAATAATATTATCAATTATAAGAGAATTGTACTTTTCTAAAAGTTGAAGCACAACTGGGTTATCATGTTTCATATTACCCAGTGCTTGAAGAGATGAAAGGGAATCAGAAAAGATTACAAAATGGTCATCATCAGATTCCTGAATATAATTTAAGGCAAGTTCAATTGCCTTAAGTTCAGCTGAAAAGATAGAAGCCTTGTCAGGCAGGCGCCTCTTTGTGCTGTGTTTGTGAACAGCTGCTGCAGCTACCTTATCTCCATCTTTAGAGCCATCTGTGTAGATATGTTGAAAGTCACAGTATTTCGATTTAATTTCATTAAATTTGCTTTGAAAGACAGTAGGGTCTGTACTGGATTTGTTATTATTACAAAGATCAAAAATAATTGTTGGAGTTTCCAAAGTCCAGGGTGGAATTTGTGGTACTTTGTACTTGGCAATCAAATTTAGGTCGATTTCAGTGTCTCTTAATTTTGGTTTAATACGAAGACCAAATGGTCGAATGGCCTTCGGTTTTCGATCAAAAAGAGGTTCACAACTAGGATTAAAAACATTATCGAAAGTTGGGTTTGAAGGGTTAGACTTTAATTTAATGGCGTATTGAAGAGCTAATTTGTCTCGTCTATGAGACAGTGATGGTTCATTGGCTTCAACTTGAGCTCAAGTACTGAAAGTTTGTTTACAGATATTTCCATGACCTTCAAAGATAAACAATCGTAAGAAGTTGCTATTTATTAGTATGCATCATATTTATTCATAGCAGCTTGTTATGAATGTTTGTTCTGTAAACTTATTGAAATATTTGTGATTGGAATTTGCATACTTGAGCTTAAGTCTAAGAATATTCTCAAGAATGGTTGGTGAATTCAAATCACCAACCATTTTTGAGAATATTCTTAGACTTAAGCCAAAGTATGCAAATTTCAATCACAATATTTCGAAGAAAATGGGAATTATAACCCATACTCCGGCGTCACAAATAATATTTTAGAAAGTTATAACAGAGTTCTGAAATGGTTAAATGACAACAATTTGCTCCCAGTTGATAATATGATTTTGGGTCTTTTTTATTTACAAAATTCTTCTTATGCTGAAGTACTTAGAGGTAGGGCAGGATTAGGAAATTATACTATTAAAACTGAATATAAATTTGCCGAAATAGAAGTAAGTGACTTGAAATTCCTGCATAAATTAATTAAAGCAGATGACATTATTCAAACTTTTCGAAACAATTTAAAAAATATAAATAAAGCTAATGATATCCCTTTAGCAAATGAATCCGACTTAGTTCAAGAAGAAAACAATAGCGACGGCAGTGATGTTGAGTCAGATTTTCAAAACGTTACAAATATACTTGATAAGTCGGAATCAAAAAAGATTCTGAAATAAAAAAAATATAAGTGAGCATATTTTAGCACAAAGTGTAATTAAAAACGAGTGTATTAAATTTGTCCCTGAAATGAGTGCTTTTATTGTTGAAGGTACTGGCGGAAATAAATACGCCGTTACATTATTCCCTAAAGAAACATGTCAATGTCTATCTACCGATACTTGTTACCATATTTTAGCCGCCAAAAAAAGTATAAGAATGCATACATTAAACGAACAAAAACAAAAGAAATAAATAAGTTTGATGAGATATAAAACCGCCCACGTTCCCAAAAAAGATTAGGTCAAAAAAGGCCTAAGCCCTCTGATTATGAAGTTATTCCAGCACAGGATTCGAAATTAGCTACCATTTTAGAAGAAGATATAACTTTTGAAAATATCACTCCAAAATCTATGAAAATGTCATCTACAAAAAAGAATTCTAATAAAAAAGACGATAATGTAAATACGGACAATTTTGTTGGACCCGTTTCTTCAACGCCAAATAATTCATCCAAAATAGTTAATGTCACAACGACCAAAAGTAAACGTAAGATTGCCATTTCAACTGTAAAAAAGAACCAATCTCCAAATAAAACTACTCTTATTAACGATGCAGAAGTATCGCTTAATTTTGGTGTTGATTCTTCAACACCAATAAAAACAGAAACGTGCATTTATAAGAATACTAGCTCTAAAAAATAAAAAGAGTGCATGTCGCATACAAATGTATAGCTACATATATGAAGACTTGCTATAATTTACCATTTTGAGTTTGAACAAGTATCGTTAAACAGTGCATGCGTTTTTGTTGCAAAAAACTATAATTAAATTATATGTCACGGTAAAAACATAACCAATTCATATTTTCGATATGTGTTGTTTTACATATTGATAATATCTATGTAGATCTATCTATTTTTCTTGTATCTATAGTGTACTGTTTCTCACGACGTGCAGAAATAACGCTTCACCAGTAATTTCTAGGTCTAATTGCACTAAATCAACAGGATGTGCTCGCCTGGTGCATCGAAAGTAGTTCTGTATTAAAGAGTGCTAATCTTTTTTTCTTAAAACACTTTTTTTAGTGCAGTTTCCTGTTATTTTTTGGCTGTAACTGTATTCTGGACATGTTGTTGATATTTGAAAATGCAGCTCATCATGTTTTCGACAGTTTTTTTTTTATATAAATTTGAGAAGTGAAAGTAGACAGGGTATGAAATTGCAAGGGATAAAAATAGTGTGACCTTTAACCCGGTGTAAGTATACAACTGAAGAAATGTTTCTTAGAAAGTATTAAACCCCCTATTTCCTTGTTGATGTTTAATAGCAGACATGTTTATTTGCATGATAAAGTAAGTTTCCCAGAATTCTAACGAGGTTTGAGTTTTTAACAGGTTGTCTACATTCTAACTTTACTATGGAAGGGCAATGGAGACTCATTTACGCTATTATAACCTTCTATGACTTTTCTACACGAAATACGGGTGTTGGAAATGAAGCAATAAAACGTATATTTTCTGATATATTTCCATTTTTATTATTGTTATGTGTTAATAACACCATACATTATGAAATAAAACAATAAAATATGAATTATTTAGGCATTGTTATCCATTAAATGTCTCAGAAACTGAACCGGGAATTGCCAAAACCAGTCAAATTATTGTGAACAAGAAATTGCAGCACAGCTGCTGGAAAAAATGTTGGACAATTCTGAACATAATATTAATATTTCAGGGGTCAAGCTAGGGGAAAAGGAGAGCACGGCGAAGTGGGAAATGCGAGTGGATAAAATTCACTATTATTTATATTGGATAATGATTGATATATGTTGTCAATTTTTATATAAATATATTATATATTTTGGCCTACTGTTTCTTTTCAATTAAAGTTTTTTTAATTTCGACAGACATGTTTTAGTAATTTAATTTTGAGTGGTCATATTTAATATGCATATCATTATCAGAGAATTCAATATGAATGTCATTAACGGCTCATCAAAAAATTATAGGTTATTCAGAGCCGCCCTTGAGAGAGGGGAATGATACATGTAAATGCCCATACCCTTACTCTTACCGAAGTTTTTTTGTTTTCTACATGACATAATGTGAATTCTAGTGCATTTTCTAAATATTTAATTGCTAAAATCCTATGATAATGACCCCCGTGCGAGCCCCTTAAAATCTGACAAGCATAGGATAACACTGCTTGTCGAATGTTAGGGGTGTGATGGTGATGGAGAGCCTCTGGTTTGCCCTTGTTATTTGCGGATAAGCCAATTCAATTTGTAAGTTAATGAATTGAATATTGTTTAATGGCTCATCAACACATTATAGGTTATAATTTTGGAGGCGCCCTATAGAGTAGATCACGCATAGGATTCTGGAACCAGTCATACTATAACGAATATATTCTTATAGTTCTATATGAACTAACGTGCTTGGAGGATAGACTCCGATAAACAAAACCTCCCAATGTACGTCCCCATCCGACGGACGAGGTCAATGAAAAATGTCTTGCTGAAGAACACCAAGACGAAACTCAGTGGCAATTGTGAGGCTTGACCCCGGGTTCACCGGATTTCAAGTTCAGAGGTAACTATTCATAGGGCCTCGCCAGCCCCTTTATAAATTATGAAGCGGTATTTAAAATATGACACATTTCTTTTTAGATCTCTAGATAAATAAACATGAACGAATGCTCTTGTAACATATAGTTCCTTTTGACAATGTCAACTAAGGTCAACTACGGAATTGACGAACGGGACGAATCATGGCCTGTGAGCTTCGCTTCGCGAAGCTGATCAACATATTTATTTAATGTTCGGGGCTTCGCTTCGCGCGAAGCTCAATACTTAAATATAATTATTAAATGTTCACGAATTACTTTAAAGTTTACTCCGGACTACATGTACATAGCTAGGCCGAAATGACAACGTAGGCCCGATGTTTAACTTATCATTGCGGGGTTGGGGTAGGGTCTGGGGCGTGGAGGTATGATCGTCCGGACTTTTTTTTATTTCATTTTAGAATACATTTGGTAAGTAAGCTGTCACGGATGTATCTGAAAATACCCCCATCCTCCCATTGGCAGACCATATCATGCATTTGTCTAACTTTTACTTGCAAACATTGTAGACCAAAGCAATTAACACATGTTCACGCACATGACGTCATGTTTACTATCGCATGACGTCATGTTTAACGTCAGTTGTTGATGCACAAGTTATTCCAGTCTTGACGTCACATGCTGCTTCTCACAAGTAAAAAGTAAGAAATTTACATTTAATTAACTTGAAAATACGCTTATCGATGCAAGCCTGAATCCGCTTACCATACGGCGTACTTAAAAATCTGAAGCAGGCCTGACGAGGTAAACTCCGGACATGAAGAACGCGGTCGACACAATGTCGTAAAGATGAATAATTTGGGGCTGCGAAGCTTAGGGATAATATAAATGTGTGTTTGTTTTTTTCGGGGTTACGCGCTTTGCGCGAAGCTCTGTGGATAGTTTGCCGAGCTTTGCTCCTCCGTATTGTTTTCACGACTTCCGTGAAAGTTTGCTTTGTGGATTATTTTGACTTTTTACGGTAATCGCCGCCATTACCAAAAAAGGGATTACTAGGGGGGCACTCCACAGTTTAATGTACATTTCTCAATCATCAAACACTTGACAAGCTCTTAGCCTGAATCCTTGAGCAAAAATAAATCACATCATCATTGTGTCATACATTTCTTAGAAGACAATAAAATTACCCATGTTTCCATACCAAATAAAAGTATCAAAAAGCATTTTCTGTACAACTTTAGTCCCATTTCTTTAAGATTACCCCACCCCTTAAAACATGCTAAAAATGCAATTTTAGCAATATTTCAAATGTCAATAAATAAAAATAAAAAATTTTCCTACACATATCAGGGTCATGTCTGCACTCATAATGCTCTTGCATATCAGGAAATGCTAAATTTTACATACCTAGTCCGGCATTTTAAAAAGTTATTCCACGCTTATCTCCTCGTCAGTGAAAATCAGCCATTTTAACTACTTTTAGGAAGTTTTTGATTGGTTCACATTTTTCTATTTATAGCCTCCAAAAAACCCAAAGAATGCATATTCCAATACACCAAAATAAAGTTAGAAGTAATCAAAACTGAAAAAAACATCAAACATGTGCTTCATAATTATTATAAAGACCATCAATGGACCTAAAAGATGCTTAGTTGATTTCTTTCTGATTTACACCATGGACATTCATGCGAAACTGAGGAGTGCCCCCTAGTGGACAACTTCGACGCCGGGCTGCGCCCGGCGAGAATTGTCCAAAAAAACACTAATATTCAACACTTGATTAATCTATTTTTTCTTTTTTCTCAACATTTCTTTTAGAGATTATGGAAAAATGAATACATATATAAAGCTTATAATGTCATTAAAACGTCTGAAACATCAACACACTCATCACATTTGCCACCCATTTTCAACCGGGTTTTAACCGGGAAGTAACCGGGAAATCGACCGGGGAATAGTATCACCCCAAATAGCATGGTTCCCAGAATGTTTAAATTATGTTCGCGAATAATATGAGAAACGCAGGGAACCAATCTATTTCGAGAGCTTTCGGTTTATATAATTGCGCGATTACGCCGCTGTGAAATAACGTTTGTACAGTTTCTCATTAAAGTTATTAAAACCAACAGAAACAATGCCAAGGGGCGGTGGTAGATCTAGGGGAGCTTCACCCAGGTTTGTTTTATTTCTTCGACGGTCATTTTTAATGTTAGTTTGCTGACTGCGAACAAGAATCAGTGAAGGTCACAATACAGCATGTTGCATCAGAAGGTAAACACCATAAATCTGAATCAAGATTGAATCCATTGCATTGTTTAGTACATTTAACAACGTGAGTAAGTTGGGAACACGAATTATGATCGATCACTTTGATATACATACGCGTTATGCTTCAAAATACGTCTGCTACTTCGTCGCGAAAACCGATTACAATTTGAAAAACAAAATTTGACAACTGGTTTTGGCGAGTTCATACATTATCAAAATATTAAATTGTTACGGTATAGCAAATACCTAATTTATTTTTTGTGTATGTGGGTAGGCTATGACCGTGAGTCAGATGCCCAAGTTAACCATCTGGTATGACTAACTTCTAAGCCGGGACTCCAAGCGTACAGGGCGAGTGCTCTACCAATTTATCTAACAGAGCCCCTGGGTGCCCAATATCACCGGTATGACTAGATATAGAAAAGGGCCATTTTTCTGAAAAGGACAGAAAAGGGTTGGGCGGTACAGAAAAGGGCCGATTAAATGCACAATTTTAACTTTTCTTGATTAAAAAGTTAATTAAAACGTTTATTAGTGATAATAAACACGATTGACAGTGAAAAAAATTTAAAAAAATATATTTTTGATGTTAATATCATTAATATATGTTCACATGCTACTGCTACTGGACAGAAAAGGGTTTGTGCGGCACAGAAAAGGGCCGATTAAATGCACAATTTTAACTTGTGTTGATTAAAAACTGATTTAAAATGATTTGTATTGATAATAAACACTTTATAAAAAAAGAACAAAATAATGTTATGTTTTTATTGCTAGTAATATCATTAATATGTTCCCACGCTATTGCGAAAAGGATGTCGCGGCACAGAAAAGGGCCGATTAAATGCACTATTAAATCTTGTATTGAATAAAAAATGATACAAAATGGTTTATATTGATAATAAACAGTATGATATTTAAAAAGAATAAGAAAAGAGCTTTTATTGGCAATAATAGCATTGAGAATATGTTTTCTATCTGCCATTTTGAAAAGGACGCGGCAGTACAGAAAAGGGCCCGATTAATGCATTATGATTAGTTAAATTGAATAAAAACTGATTATATTGATAATAAACACTATATTGAAATAAAAGAGTTTTAAGTTTTTATTTGTAATAATTCATTGAATCCGTTTTATTATGCTATTAAGAAGGACGCAGCGGTATAGAAAAGGGTCTGTTTAATATTGATAATTCAACGCTAGGCTACTATTGTTGATTGAATGACCTGTATATCACACCTCCTTTAATTGCATTACATCTGAGATGATTATTAGGATTATCACACATTTGTTAATGTCCTCTAATGGTCAATCATCAGATGTGTTAATTGGATAATTGGATAATCGCGTATCTCTTATTTAGCGTACAAGCACGTAAAAGAAATTGATTTCAATTTGTTTATCACTCTTTTTTGCCGACAAGCATTATATCTACTTTAATTAGTCAAACAAGACATTCCGAATATTACCATAGGCAGTGATGAAGAACTTTCACTTAAGAACGCCATCCGTCGATGTTTTCCGGGTAGTACACACGTGTTATGCACGCGACATTTACGACAAAATACGATCAAATACATGGAAGACTCCGTTGGCTACCCAATAACAGACAGTTCTAAGTGAAATTTTATCGGCGATATATGGCGATACGGGACTTTTAGAAAAAACGGACACAGATACCTTCTCTGTGCGTTTAGAAAATATAAGGAAAATAATTGAATCTAAAGACGAGCGTGTTGGTAAAAAAAAATTTAGGCCATACTTTGAAAATAAACTTCTGCCGCTACTTCAAAAACATATTATAGGTCCAGTAAGAGAAAATAAAATTAAACCATCATGGACAAATAACAATTGTGAAAGCGCGAATCATGTGTTGAAATCCGCAACAAACTGGAAAGCCAAAGACTTGCCCACTTTCATAAACATATTTTACGATATAGTTAAGGGAGAGATTGAAGAAAGATGTAGGGCTTTGCGAGATATGGGCAATTTTAAACTCGTGGACAGATTCCGTCACCACCAAATAGATATCGACCACTGGTCGCAAATTTCCCAAGACCAACGCGATAAACGGACAAAGCGATTCTTGACCGATGTTGGAAAATCAAACGCAAATAATGTTGTCTCTACTGATGGAACAAGAACAACTCAGAGAACACCGTCGGCGGGCAGAAAGCCACATTTGCATTTTTGTATATTAATACATATATTAATGATATTATTAGCAATAAAAAAAATATCTAAAGTGTTTATTATCATTTTAAATAACCTTTCATTCAATATAAGCTTTACTAGTGCCTTTAATCGGCCCTTTTCTGTGCCGCACAAACCCTTTTCTGTCCTTTTCGCAGTAGCGAACATGTGAAGATATATTAATGATATTAACATCAATTTTTTTTTTTTTTTTTTTTCACTGTCAATCGTGTTTATTATCACTATTAAACCTTTTAAATAACTTTTTAATCAAGAAAAGTTATAATTGTGCATTTAATCGGCCCTTTTCTGTACCGCACAAACCCTTTTCAGTCCAGTAGCATTAGCATGCGAACATATATTAATGATATTAACTTCAAAAATATTTTTTTTAATTTTTTTTCACTGTCAATCGTGTTTATTATCACTAATAAACCTTTTAAATAACTTTTTAATCAAGAAAAGTTATAATTGTGCATTTAATCGGCCCTTTTCTGTACCGCACAAACCCTTTTCAGTCCAGTAGCATTAGCATGCGAACATATATTAATGATATTAACATCAAAAATATATATTTTTAAAAAAAAATCACTGTCAATCGTGTTTATTATCACTAATAAACGTTTTAGATAACTTTTTAATCAAGAAAAGTTATAATTGTGCATTTAATCGGCCCTTTTCTGTACCGCCCAACCCTTTTCTGTCCTTTTCAGAAAAATGGCCCTTTTCTATATCTAGTCATACCCCAATATCACCAGACTCCTTCCCCTTTTACTTTTAAGAGCTCTTGCCCAAAAAGTTTTAAGTAGGTAGGGCTATTTATTTTTTATTTTACAGTCCTCTGATCATCTGTGAAAGCGTTTTACAAAACATAGTGTCCTGTCTGCATTATATGTGCAATCTGTTTTAATGTCTTATTAATGTTATGTTTTCAATCAGTGATTGATTTATAATATAATAATAAAAAAATAAAATTAACAATATACCTGATATTGGTGCGATTTGCATTGTGATCCTTTAAAAAATAAATAATGCAGTTATCTTGGTCATTGAAGAAAGCGTGAACAAATAAAAAACACACTTTAATACCCCTCCCACTCCCCCATCTGACATAATAATTTCCAGTTACTAATTGACGGCATGCTGGGTTGCCAGAACACAAATTGCTTGGTGAAGCTCCAAAGCACCAGGCAGGTTTTACAAAAAAACTTCCAAACAAGACAGCAGTATAGCAGTGAAGATGTTTTTTTAATGCTGTGTCACTTGGGTCAGTGTAGAAGATGCTCTTTTTTTTAATGGGCCAAAGATAACCATAATTTATTATATTGAGTGCTATTATGTGCTAACCTGATTTACTCTTTTTGTTTTTGTTTCAGTCGAGCACCACCACCAAGGTCTCAAGTTCCTGCACGTGCACCCCCAGCACAGCCTCCAGCACCAGCAATGCAGCAGCCAAAACAACCAGGAATGATGGCACAAATGGCAACCACAGCAGCCGGCGTGGCTGTAGGATCCGCTGTTGTAAGTATAGAGAAAATAAAACAAGGCCAACCATACAAATTGTTGGTTTGCTGTTTCCTCATCCACCAGCGAAAAAAAGGCCCTTCCCAAAACTTCTTATAGCAATTCTATATAATTGTTAAGCTCTACTGGCAGAAGACCAGTTGAGGTTATGGGATGGTGCCCAGATATTAGGTTGAACAAATTGTAGGGTTGGCATGGAAAAATAGATTTGTTGCAAAGAGTGTTACCGGTAAACATTTTTATAGAAAAACAAAGAATTGGAAGAATTTAGCTTTGTGTTCCATTGATTTATTTCATCACTCGTAGTTTATTTTAAATGTTCATTGCATAGTTCAACTTCACGTGAAACGTTTGCGTTACTTTGTAGATCTTGCAACAGTGTGTCACAAACATTACAATACATAATTAAATATTGTTATATTTAAAGCATATGATTTGTTGTTAATCCTATCCAGCATTAAAGTTACACTTAACACAGTAAGTTCTGTTGTTATTTTAGGGACACACTTTGGGAGCAGTGATGACCGGCGGCATGGGAGGAGGTCACCAGCAGGAAGCTGCACCAGTGCAGCAATATCAGCCTGGAGATCAACAGCAGCAACAACAAGCCACTTGCCAATATGAACTTAACCAATTCTTGGAATGCTCTAAAACACAAAGTGATCTCTCCTTGTGCTATGGATTTAACGAAGCTTTGAAGGACTGTAAAGCAAGAGTAGGTAAGTTGTAAGCAGCAGGTATCCATGAAATGTGTCCAGGAGCATCCTGAGAAACACCAGCAGTGGTTCTTCTGTATAGTTAGAAATTCAGGGATGAATTTCAGTCTTCAGGGATGAATTTCAGTCTGGTGGGTGTGTATGTTACTGGATTAATAGTACAGGGTGAATAATCAAGTACAACTGTGTGACCTTGATAGCTCGGTTGGTAGAGTGCTGGTACTCTGGGGTCGAGTCTCGTTGAGGCATACATTTTTCCCCGACACGCTATATTTATATGTTTAAAGGGAATGTAGCGACACAGCCAAACAAATTCTGTTATTCACTTATTGTGAGTTCTGAAAAACTTGGGAAAAAGTGAAACAATTATCAAAATCGGATGATAAACAAAAAAGATATGACCATTTAAAGGTTGTTCTAAAATGGATATATGGCAGCTGCCGTTTTGAGAACTAATAACGTCATAGTTCCAAATTACCATATATATGGAATAGTGATATCATTTAAAGCAAAGAAAATCACTGCAAATGATTAAAATCCTTTACTGGTCATATCATAAAGCATTATTGCCATTCAGTATACATATTGTTCATACAGTTGCTGTATTTCTTTTCCTATAAATCAGTAAATGTTCATGTTTATAAGTATGCCATATATGTTCATTTAGAACTGTAATGTCTTAGCTCTCAAAATGGCGGCTTACTTTTCCGTTTCAACAGAACCTTCAAGTGATCATATCTTCTTTGTTTATCATCCGCTTTTGATAATTATTTCATCCTTGTCCAAGTTTTTCAGAAATCTCAGCAATAAGGACTGTTTGGTTGTGTCGCTTTATTCCCTTTAAACCAAAAAAGTTTATGTGGAATATATGTGGATATATCTGTGTTTTTGAAGAAAAAACATGTTGCTAGTCTCTGATGACAGTAAACTTTAAAGTGGGGTACATGTACATCAGACTTTCTGTAGCAGAGTCTAAAATAAATGTCATACCAATCAGAATAGGGTGCTAGCATCAGGTTGTTTAGTTCTGAAATGTGAATCCCCATTTATTTTCATTTTGAATGGATTCAGGCGTAAAATGCTTAAACAAACCCAGGGTCCGTATTCTTCTTATTGCTTCTTGGCACTATCTCGTCAGATTTTATAAAAAATTTAAACATCTTTTGGATCGATTTAAGACGTTTTTTAAATATTGTTAATAAGGTTATGAATAAATAAAACCTACAGCTAAATGGTTTGTAATGTCACTGAGAGGTTATTAAGGAGATTTAAAAATATGTAAAAATCTTAAAATTTTACTTAATATTTTCCTCTTAAGTTGCTTTATGAATACGAGGCTCGTATTGATAAAGCTTGAAGCCCTGGTGCGGAACAAGGATAGCATAATTATATTACTGTGCAAAAATGACTTTCTTGTAAATGTCATTTTGAGGCTCATTCATTATGTTTTATAGGCCCTTTAGAATAGTAATTCTAATGCAATTTTAACGCGTTACTCCCTTGGCTAATGTCTCAAAGTTGTGACCTATAAACACAAAATGTATTGTCTGAAAAGTATTGCAAAATGCCAGTACCAATGAATTTTCATAGAAAAAGCAAGCGTGTATGTTTACGTGATTTTCTTTACATTTCTGGCATTTAAAGACATTTTCTATAGTTTTTTCTACATAACAGATTTTCTTTAAACTTTTTATACAGTAAGTCTGTTATATATATAGACAGAAAATGCAAAAATAATGGTAGGTCACCATGCTTGTTAAAATTTTAAAAAATAATTTGTAATGCCACCGTCATGTCAATCTGTCCAAAAAATTGAACAAGTCCATAAAATAGCTAAATAAGATATTTTTGAAGTCTAATCATTTATTCATTAGTCACAATTCTGCTAAAATTGTATTAAAGTAAAGAACATTTAATTACAATATCATTTAAAGCTCATCTTTATGTAAAACCTATATTTTTTTACAAAATCTGTTGAGACCATTGCCACAATTTACGCACAAATTAGCCCATATTAATGATACAATTTCCTTTTTTTTTTGTATGTTCCCAATAACAGATGTTTTTTTAACTTTCTAAGCACATAATTTAACATATATAAGAACAAAATGTGCAATAAAAATGATAGGTCCCCATGCTTGTTTAGAAAAAGAATTTGAAAATTTGAAACCCTACCCCTATGCTAAAAGGCCAAGTTTTGTATGAAATTATATAGAAATGGTATATTTTCCTTTTTTGTTATGTTCCTAATAACAGAATTTGTTCAAACTTCCTAGGCACTTATTTCAACATATATTTAGACAATATATTCAATTAAATTTATAGGTCACCATGCATATTGAGATTTAATATTGGTTTTTGGAACCGTACCATTATGCTTAAATTTTTTAATTTTGTTGGAATTTTTACAAAATGCTATATTTTTCCTATTTTATGTATCTAATAATAGGCCTTTATTTAAATAAAGACCATAAAAAAAAGACAAAAAATAAATAAAATAAAAATTCAAAAAAAAAAATTCAAAAAAAAAGACAAAAAATAGAACTAGACATCAAAAGCAACATTCCAGTAAATTTTTAGGAAAATCCATCCAATAGTTTTAGAAGCAAAGTCGCCCAAAAAAGCTGCGCATGGAAAACTACAGCAAATGCCTTTAAAGGTTGATGCACTATTTTCAAACAATATTTATTTAAAAGGGCTCTGAAAGCCTTGAAAAAAGCTGAAAGAATTATCCAAATGCCGTTAAAAATAAAGGAGATATGACCTATTGAAAATTTGCAAAAAACATATGGAGGCGGCCATCTTGGAATGAATATCATCGCATCTTTTTGTCTCGCCCATGAAAGTGGGTAGCGAGACTTTTGTCTCACACACGGAAGTGGGTAGCGAGACATAGCAGTCACTTTTCCGGCAGCGGCGGCGGCTTCCGCATGTTAAATCAACTTTATTTCAACAACTGCTTCTCAAATTTTTCTGAAATTTTGTCGGATGCTTTGTTTGGTCAAGGGACATCACGTAATGCCAAATTACCAAGGTCAAATTTTGCATTATTTTCCCAAAACTTAACCTTGGTTAGGTAACTTAACTTGGTTAGGTAAGTTAACCTCAGTCAACTGTATGTGATTGCCTCATTTTCTTTCTTTGATACTTGGTCATATGTATTGTTGGCATTGGTGGACATCGCTGGACGAAAAAAAATACCAAGGTCAATGTCGTATTTTGCGTTATTTTCCCAAAACTACACCCTGGTTAAACCACTTAACCTCAGTAACTTAAGTTCTTATAATTACCTCGCTTTTATTTGTTTGATACTTGGTTATATGAAGTGTTTTCTTTGGTGGACATCATTTAAGCACAAATTTAATAAAATATTTCATATGCTGTTTGCTACGGTGGCCGAGACACTCTCAGACCGAGGTCTTGTTTACCATATATGGCATATTGACAATATATATATTTTAAAGCAAAGAAAATCACTATTAAAAATAAATGTACAGATGTAAAATGTATAAATTGTATGCTTATATTTCATTTGCAGTGATTTTCTTTGCTCATAAAGACATTTTGTCAATATGCCATATATGGTAAAAAGGCACGATGATCATCATTCCAAGATGGCCGCCTCCATTTATGTTTCTTTGCACATTTTCAATAGGTCACATCGCCTTTATTTTTCATGACATTTTGAACCATGCTATAATTTTCAATCTGGGAAGGTATGTGGTTGGTTTTATTATCTGATATTACATTACGGCTCCGCGTTGTTGTATAAAAAATTATTTTTAAAACCACTCGTATTTATAACATCCCAGACTGAAAATTCGGTCAGAAATTATGTTTTAGGCTCCGCTACCACATCGCCGTATAACAAAATTCTCTGACCGTAAAACCACTTAAATACTGTCCAAGATCGAAAATCTAAGCATGGTTATTTTTTAAGTATTATTTATCAGGCCTGATATGTACCCCTATTAAAATGTGTTCGTAAATTATTAACGTTCATTGTTATTACCAGATTCTGTGTAATGAATTCTGTTAAGTACAGTAAATCATTGTAACATTGTAAAAAACAGAGAAGTTTCTGAGAATTTTAAGAGTTATTGATAACACAGCCACCTTAATGTCCTTATATACGTATTGTTCTAATTTCAGGCCAATATTGAACATCTGATTGGAGAAAATAACAAACTATGGTGATATGATGAAGAAAACCTTGGCTGAAAAACAAAACTCTTGCATAGACTAATGTGAAACACTGGTTGAATTGTTAAATTATAAAAGTGTGCTGTTAGTGTGTGTAAAGTTGTTAACTAACCACATAATTTTATATTTTTTTTTTTAAAGATTTATGTTCACTTTTAAAATTCTGTGTTATTCTCCAAAAAATAGAAGCTGAGTGTATATAGGGCCGATGCAAAACATTTTACCAGATATTTATCAAGAAACTGTCTCTTAATGTCAGTTGATACTATTTTTTTGGAGCATTATAATTTTTTCAACTCAAAATAAATGGATAGAAATGTTTGAAATTGTGTTTGTTTAAATTTCTCTTTCTCCAGATCTTTTTATTTCTTCTTTCTGGTTCATTGGTAAGATAGGGTGACTATTTATGCTAGCAGGTGTAGAATTCATGTTCTACTGGTTTTATACGCCCAGAGGGACGTAGTATGTCTCGTTGTCCGTCTGTCCGTTAACTTTTACCTGACAACTGATTGTGGCTAATAACTTTTCGAAGTATAAGGTCTACAAAGAAACTTTGTATACATCTTCAGCATGATCCAATGAATACATCTGATAGAGGCCCATAACTCTACAGTTCGTATATTTTGAATTATTCCCCTTTGAAAAAAGGTTTCACTTCGAACTTAACCTTGCCTTTTAGAAGTGATTGTGCTAATAACTTTCAAACTACCGGTATTTGGTAAATTGGTATACAACAATGAAGCTTTGCACACAGCATGAACCAATGAATATCTGATAAAGGCCCATAACCTGGAATTTACCTTGCCAATTACTTTCAAAGTATATGGTTTATGACAATGAAATTGTGTACACATCTTCAACGTGATCCAATGAAAGGCCCATAACTCTGAAGACATTTTAGCTCGACTATTCGAAGAATAAGAGAGCTTATGTAATCACCCGGGGTCGGCGTCCCACATCAAGGTTTGCGTGTAAGCTGTGTTTACAAGTCTATATCTCTTACATTTCTTATCCTAGCACAACCAAATTTGGCCATGGGCTTCCTTATAGCATTATCTTAAGGGCTGCATAAGCAATTTTGGTTCCTGTAACCCATGGAACCCAAATTATGATAGCCCATAAAATGTGTCCCATTTCACATCAAATTTTGCGTGTAAGCTGTGTTTACAGTTCTATATCTCTCGCATCTCTTGTCCTAGCTGAACTAAATTTTGGAATTGGCTTCCTTATAGTATGTTGTAAAGGGTTTGGTAATTAATTTTGCAAATTCTGGGCTCCCATGGAACCCAAATACTGATGGCCCATAAAATGTGCAATAAAGGCAGATCTAGGTTTGCATGTAAGCATGTATATATCTATAAATTTGGTTTGGGATTTCTTATAGCATTATTCATCTTATTCATACTTCACTCATATTGGGGCATGGCTCCCCACTCCCCCCCCCCCCCCCCCCCCCCCCCCAATGTTTATTGTTTTTTTACATATATCTGTGTTGTTTTGGTAAATTCTTACACATAGCTTCTTACACATATGTTGCCCCCTCCACCCCATTCCCTGCCTCTCCACGCCCCCCCCCGCGAAATATTTTTATTTTGTTTTACTATATTTCTATGTTGTTTTGGTCAATTCTTACATAGCTTCTTACACATATATATGATGCCCTCCCCACTCCCCGCCTCTCCCCCATCCCCACTCAAACTCAATTTTTTTTTTTTTTTTTTTACATATTTTTGTGTTGTTTTGGTCAATTCTTACACATAGATATTGCCCTCACCACCCCCACTACCCCCACCATCCACCCCACCTCTCCCTACCCGCACTTGATTTTTTTTTTACATATTTCTCTGTAGTTTTGATCAATTCTTACACATAGCTATGTTGCGCCCCCAACCCCACCCCACATTGTTTTAGTCTTGTTTTCTGATGGTATATACTAGCTATATAATTTATTATTCTCTGAAAAATCGAATAGTCGAGCTGCGCTGTTCTCCGACAGCTCTTGTTTAACCTAGAACTTGACCTTGCCAACGATGGGTGTATATGCCCCACTAGACTGTGCTCTTCGTTTCCATAACTAGAAGACCACGGCCTACATGTCGAGCCCTATTGTGATGTAGTCCAGATTTTTGATTTGATCAACACCAATGACAGTCCCAATGGATATTAATTTCTCCCATTTTTACTCGTGAGATAGGCATTTTCCTCATGTGAGATTATAAGTATACATCATGAGTATCCATGAGAGAATTGTAACCAGGGACGAGGCTCTGCCGAGTTCCTAGTTGCAATTCCGATCCCGAGGGTGAGATTTACCTATCTCACATGGATAAACTCATGGTGGATTCTTTTTCTTACATATCAATGACATTTTGTGCATCGACGTCACCAATAACTAACATTTTAATGTTTTTTAACACAATGACGTCATGCATCTGTTCACGTTATTGACGTCATTATGGTTGCGCGTGAATTTTATCTCGACCCTAGGGTGAGATGGAAATATCTAGCCCCGGTAAAATGACGGATTTCCTTGTCCGGTATGCAAGAAAACTATCTTACATGGCATGTGACTTACGACGTCGTGACGTTGCGTCGACGTCGCCTTATTCTGGCGTTAAATACAGCAAAGTCATTAATTTTATGCCGGTAATAAATACATAATGGGCAGAGCCTCGTCCCTGGTTGCAATTCTAACCCCTCGGGTGAGATTTCTCTATCTCACATGGATACTCATGATGGATTCTTATATTCTTACATAATGTCATTAACAGTCAGAGATGCAAGTCGTAGCAGAGGCCAGATGTGACCTATATTTCATTCAAAGTAGGTCACAGCAACCCGAAGTATTGCACATGATGTTAGATGCATATACGAATTATTTGAAGTTTGGTGAAAATCCTGCGAGAAAGAAGCAAGAAATGCAGGAGACCGGATGTGACCTACATTTTGTCAAAAGTAGACCACAGCGACCAGATTATGTGAGATATGATGCTAGATGCATATAAGGAACATTCTGGTGAAGTTTGGTGAAAATCCTGTTAGAAAGAAGCAAGATATGCACGTCCGAGCGGAGACCAGACGTGAACTTTATTCCGTCAGAAGTAGGTCACACTGGCCCTAAATTGTGTACATGATGATGGATACATATAAGGAGCATTCTGGGTCAGTTTGGCGAACGTCCTGCAAGTAACAAAGAAGATATAACGCACAAACAAATGGATGCATACACCCGGACAGCAGTGTGATCACTAAGACGAGATCCATAAATAGGCTTGACAAAAACTATAAGAGAGACTAAAAATGTGTTGGTGGGTAAAAATGTCCTACTGTAAGCTATAAGCTAAAATAAATTTGCAATTGTACAAATTCCTGATCATTCCTGTATCAATTAACACTGAAGTCAATATGTAATGTTTTTTTTCTGAAAATGAACACATTTGTAAAGTTTTATTTAATCCCGAGATAAGAAGTTACCTTAATTTCTAAGTTTAACAAGAGCTGTCAGAGGACAGCGTAGAACAACTATTTCGAATTTTCAGAGAACAAGAAATAATACAGCCGGCATACCATCAGAAAAAAAAATGAAAACAAAGGGACGAGCTGGATGTGTTGAGAAGGGAAACATTGGAATTTGCATTAAATCAAGGGCCACAATTTTTCCGTTTTGACACAGGTAATTTCAAAGGATACATAATGGAAATTTTATAAGTTGAAAATTCGAAAAAAATTGTTAAAAGTATATGTAAATGTATTTGAACTTTGACCCCTTTGTGACCTTGACCTTTCATCCAATGATGTTGAACTCAATAGATACAATCAGTCCCATTTACAATAGAGTATGTAAGTCTGATGATGATTGGATAAAAAATGTTGAAGTTATTTACATGTGCACTTAAATGCAAATGAACTGACCTATAGACCCCATAAGATCCTTCGAACAGTCGAGCTAAAAATATCAAATTATTTGTAAAGTTTGACCCAGAAAATAAGTCCACAAAGGTGGGGAAGAAGCCTAGGGTCTATGCTGGTTGGATGGTTGTATCCATCTGTTCATGCCTAAGTGTATATGTAGTTATAGGGTAGGGATCTTAACGGTTTCCAAATTATGACCCAAAGGCAAAGGGTTGGGGAAGGAGATTGGGGTCTATGCTGGTTGAATAGGTGTATCTATCTGTTCATGCCCAGTAACTATATATGGATATAGGGTGGGGATCTCAATGTTTTCCAAGTTATGACCAAAGGGCTATGTCCCCAGGGGTGGGGAAGGAGCCCGGGGTCTATGCTGATTGGGTGGTTATATCCATCTGTTCATGCCCAGTAAGTGTATATAGGGTGGGAATCTCAATGGTTTACAAGTTATAACCCAGGGGCTATGTCACCAGGGGTTGGGAAGGAGTCCGAGGTCTATGCTGGTTGGGTGGTTATATCCGTCTGTTCAAGCCCAGTAAGTGTATATATGGTTATAGGGTGGGGATCTCAATGTTTCCAAGTTATGACCGACGGGCTATGTCCCCGTGGGGAAGGAGACGGGTCTATGCTGGTTGGGTGGTTATATCTGTCTGTTCATGCCCAGTAAGTGTATATATGGTTATAGGGTGGGGATCTCAATGGTTTCCCAAGTCATGACCAAGGGGCTATGTCCCCAGTGGTGGGGAAGCAACCCGGTGTCCTGCTGGTTGGATGGTTGTATTTGTCTGTTCATGTCCAGTAAGTATATGTGGTTATAGGGTGGGATCTCAACGGTTACTAAGTTATGACTCAGGGGACCCACCCACACCCTCATTTCACTTCTTGTGACCCCCGGGGCGGGTCCAATTCTGAACCCAGGGTCACCATTTGAGCAAACTTGGTAGAGGACTACTAGACGATGCTACATACAAAATATCTAAGCTGCAGCCCTTTTTGTTTCGGAGAAGAGTTGAAGTGTTTTTCCTATATACTTCTATGTAAAAATGACATTTTTTTACCAATTCAGGGGCCATAATTTTGTCGGAATGAATGGAAGATTGTTGGATAAGGTACAGAAATTGATGTGAAACATTAGTTTAAAATTTTAATGCAATAACTTCAGTAGTTTTGAAGTGCATATAGTAATCGCACCGTCCGTCCGTCCGTCCGTATTCTGTCTGTCTGTCCCGTCATTCCGCTTTTCGTGTCCGGACTGTACCTTCAAAACACCTGCATGGATTTTTGATTAACTTGGCACAAGTGATCACCATAACAAGACGATGTGTCGCGCGCAAAACCCAGGTCTGTACCTCAAAGGTCAAGGTCACACTTGAAGTTCATAGGTCAAAAACAGGAACGCAATTTCGTGTCCGGACCATAACGTCACAACCACTGCAGGGATTTTTAAATAACTTGGCACAACTGATCATCATAACAAGACGATGTGTCGCACGCAAAACCCAGGTCTTCAAGGTCAAGGTCACACCAAGGTCATACTTAGAGGTCAAAGGACACTTCGGGGGCATTTATCACTTACAGTGATATTTCTTGTTTCAATGATATATTTTAACATGCATCTATTCTACAGTACAGTGTATGTTGTGTTTGTAATTAATATTTATTTATGTGTGCTACACTGTAAGGTTGACTGCTTTTACAAGTACCAACTTTGAACACTTTTGTATTGCTTTTTTTGGAAACGCAATAAAATATTTTGGGTCAAGGCTAAAAATTAGGGTCGGTAGGTAAAGGGCAAACAAACACTATTTTAATTTAGGCCCAACTAGACTTCATATTAATACTTTCTACCTAAAATCAACATGTTGATACGTTAAACAGGAGTATGGTAATCCGTACACGTGTGATGTAGGTAAGGATGGATGAACAAGTCTTCAAGGGCAACTTCATGCATATGCCTCCGCATCCCCCATATGGCGGAGAACATAAAAAGGTATTTTCACGCTGTCATTACATATCCAGTCATTGATTAGGTCTAGGGGTGTTGAAAAATGAGAAAACATTCATTCTGCAATAATTTTAATATACCATTATTAACACTTCAAAATCCGTAAAAAAAATACTTAGTAGATATTTCAGCAAAAGAGTTACCATTCAATGTTCAATATCAAATTCATGTAAGAGAAACTTTCTTGTAGCGCCCCGAAAAATAGATCGTTTACCATGTTATTTGCCATTTACCGGTATAAAATCAGTGTGCAGAAAGACGACCATAACGATATCAGGACCACATGCTGCAATAGATCTTTAATTGACATTTTATTTTCAAAAATGATGTCCCCTACAAAACTATGACTCGTAAATCATGTTTCAGTTTTACTTTTATACCAAATCTGTGGCCATTTATGCTAAATATATCTATTGTTATTTACGGAGTTGGAAATAATATGGAAACAAAACAGCTTGTCTTTATTAGTTTAATTCCTTTATCATTTATAGTCCAAACCATTTGATGTCCTAATGTAAATGACAATAAAAAAAAAACTTCTTTTATATTCGACAGTGTGGATCACTTTTATTTCACTGCTATGCTAAAATCCATTCGAATATATTTTCTTCATCTGTTATTTTTGTTCAAAATAAAATAATTCCCGAGAGATCAGGTCAGCATGACCAGGTTAAGGAGTTAAATATTTCTTTAAAATAATAACGGATGAATTTAATAAATATTATTAATTTGAAGATTACTTTTGTGCATGTTTAAAAGAAATAATTCTCACCAAGTCAACTTCCTGAGTATTTGATGTCGACGCCATCATCACTTTTACTGATTTAACATCAACCAATCAATGTAGCGCAATGCCCAACCTTTCCTTTTACGTCATCTTGTTATTTCACACATGTCAAATAACAATATTTGTAACAGTGTTTTCTACTTTCTGACATCCATCTGAGAGTAATATTTAAATGAAAGTGCAAGTAGTAGAAAAAGTTAACTACATTTAATAAGTGATGGTAGTGCAAATCAAAGAAATGAAAAACTCTGTATCTCACATGTACATGTAAAACAGTTGTTTAAAACAGAATTATGCTCCATAATTATTTGATATAAGTTACAAACTTATGAAAATAAAACTTTATAATTAAAAATAAGTCTAAAAAAATATTTTGAATATACATGTATAAATTCATTAAGTCAATATATCAGAGTTAAATGCAGCTTAAAAAAATGACTATGGATACATTACTTGTTTAACATACACATACTGTAGTCAGTTATTCGCAAATTTATTATTAAAAATAACTTCATTACAATAAAATAAGTCTACAAATAAGTCTTCAAATTATTTTAAATAAGTATGTATGAATTGATTAGTGCAGGTTTAACTTCTACAACATATATTACTGTATAACATATAAAGTAGGACACAATTTGTTTATTGTGTAAACATACATTTATATGAATACTAATAATTGTTGCATATTAAAAAAGTCATTAAATTATTTCTAATCAATTCGTTTGTACATATTCAAGGGACACATGGCAAGCTTGCTTTATTTTCACCTGAATGAGAAAGCCAAACAATTTTTTTTTTAAAAATCCCGAGCCATTATAGTGAAAGTATGGCTTCTATAAGCATTCTATTTAATTTCAAAAAGACGGAGTTCTGTTAAGGGAAATAACTCTGGTCAAAACCTAAAATAAATATAAAACAAATGAAGCACCAGCAGTGGTGCGAATGTCGGATTGTGAATTCAACATTTTAACTGAAAAATTTAAGTAAAAAGGGGGTATAATCCAGGTAAAATAAAAGACAGAGTTATGGTTCTTGTTATATAACGTGTTGACAATGAACGTGTGCCAAGTTTCAAAGCTTTCAGACAATTTGGTTTTTAAGAAATGAGGTAAAACAAGAAATTTAACCAAAATGCTAAAATGCATAGACGGACGGAAATCGCCAAACTATAAGCCCGCATTTGCTAATTATCAAACTGTACACGTTTTATTCTTATACTTTGAAGAGAAATCATTATGCAATTTATGATTTTTTTCAGTAATTAGTGGAATGAGTTTAATATTGAATACTGGAGTGAGGAAGAATAAGAGAAGACACTTGTGTAGATGTCTGGTGTTTGATGCATGAAACAGACGATTGCCAAGTGTCCTGTTAAGTAGAATGCAGCAATATAAGTACGTTAACTGGTCCAGTACGACAAACAGACCTCAAGATTGCCACGTGTCCTGTTAAGTAGAATGCAGCTATATAAGTACATTAACCAGTCCAGTACGACAAACAGACCTCAAGATTGCCACGTGTCCTGTTAAGTAGAATGCAGCTATATAAGTACATTAACTGGTCCAGTACGACAAACAGACCTCAAGATTGCCAAGTGTCCTGTTAAGTAGAATGCAGCTATATAAGTACATCAACCAGTCCAGTACGACAAACAGACCTCAAGATTGCCACGTGTCCTGTTAAGTAGAATGCAGCTATATAAGTACATTAACTGGTCCAGTATGACAAACAGACCTCAAGATTGCCACGTGTCCTGTTAAGTAGAATGCAGCTATATAAGTACATTAACCAGTCCAGTACGACAAACAGACCTCAAGATTGCCACGTGTCCTGTTAAGTAGAATGCAGCTATATAAGTACATTAACTGGTCCAGTACGACAAACAGACCTCAAGATTGCCACGTGTCCTGTTAAGTAGAATGCAGCTATATAAGTACATTAACCAGTCCAGTACGACAAACAGACCTCAAGATTGCCACGTGTCCTGTTAAGTATAATGCAGCTATATAAGTACATTAACTGGTCCAGTACGACAAACAGACCTCAAGATTGCCACGTGTCCTGTTAAGTAGAATGCAGCTATATAAGTACATTAACCAGTCCAGTACGACAAACAGACCTCAAGATTGCCACGTGTCCTGTTAAGTAGAATGCAGCTATATAAGTACATTAACTGGTCCAGTACGACAAACAGACCTCAAGATTGCCACGTGTCCTGTTAAGTAGAATGCAGCTATATAAGTACATTAACCAGTCCAGTACGACAAACACACCTCAAGATTGCCACGTGTCCTGTTAAGTAGAATGCAGCTATATAAGTACATTAACTGGTCCAGTACGACAAACAGACCTCAAGATTGCCACGTGTCCTGTTAAGTAGAATGCAGCTATATAAGTACATTAACTGGTCCAGTACGACAAACAGACCTCAAGATTGCCACGTGTCCTGTTAAGTAGAATGCAGCTATATAAGAACATTAACTCATCCAATATGACAATCATGCACAGTAAAAAATAAATTGATCATGTAAACTGTTACACAAAATTAAAATAAGAATTCATTGTTGAATAAACATCTGTAAATTATTTATAACAAGCATGTATAAACTGAACTGAGTAAAAACAACTAAGTTGAAAATGGCTATAAATTTAACTATGTATGGCTACAGTACTCGTCCAACGTTAATAACATAAAGACTAAGACAGGGATAAACTAATCATGCAGTCATAAGGTATGATAACAGGCAAGATAAAGCTGCAGGCTGATGAAGCTTATTTAACCCTTAACCCCCTTCATATATATATTGGACTGTTCTTTCTTTGAATCAAGACCATTCCATTTATATGACAAAGGGGTATTTAGGGGGAAATCACTGATCAGCAGCTGGACATTGTAACACTGATCAGCCTACAAAGGCTATTGTAGTCACTCTTAGCGTGCTAAGGGTTAAACTGGGTTTTGTGTGGTTAATTAGTAGAAAACATAACCACCAACAGCACCTTGGTTCTTTAAACTCTGCAGCATATTTTAAACATTCATTCCGACAGTTAATAAATCTGGTCCTATACCAGAATAAGAATGTTATGTAAATGGTATCCATACAATAAACATGCCATTCTTTCATTATTCAAACCAAATAGTATATTGCAAAGCATAACAACTACTGTGAAACAAAGTAATATTCTTGTTTAAATGAGCATTCACAATGAAGTATTGAAAGGAATAATTAGAGCCTCATCCCTGGTTACAATTCTGACCCTCGGGTGAGATTTCCCCATCTTACATGGATACTCATGATGGATTCTTATATTCTCCCATTTCTAGTCATGTGAGACTCAGATGGGTGTTTTCCTCATGTGAGATAACTCTATCTCACATGACATGTGACTCTTACATGAAACGTCATGTCACGTTGGTGACGTCGCCTTATTATAGCCTAAAATCAAATACAAGTCATTGAAGTATGCCTGTACTTTAAGTACATAATGGGAGAAAAATAATCCATCCTGAGTTTATCCATGTGAGATAGGTAAATCTCACCCTCGGGATCAGAATTGCAACCAGGAATTCGGTAGAGCCTCGTCCCTGGTTACAATTCTGACCCTCGGGTGAGAATTCTCTATCTCACATGGATACTCATGATAGATTCTTATATTCCCAAGGTATAATGTATATCTGAATACATGATGCTTTATTGAACTTACTCCGCCGAAAAGGTGAGTTTATCACTGTGTCCACCCCCTAGCACAGACTGAATGGTTATATGCAAACTTCATGCATTGCTTGCTGCCTACTTGACAAAGCTATACAAGGACTATTTACATCTATATACACCTTGCAAACAAACTTTTACATGTCTACACATTTTTACATGTCTACACATTGCAGACATACTTTCACATTTATAAACACGTTTCTGACACATTACACACACATATATATATGTGTACACTCAGTACATTTAAAAATGCAACACTTGGTAGTTTTTGAATTTCTAGAGATGTGTTTTAACTGAAAGAAGTAAACCAAATCTTATGCCACTGTTTATTGCTATATGGATAAGCCACTGTTTATTGCCATATGTTAAGCTTTGCGACAAAGACACTTGTGTACTATTGACATACATCGATTTGAACAAAAAAACAGCGGACTAAAAATAATTGAAAAATCAAAAATGTTCCGGTTTTAATGCACTGGGTATATATATATATATTTTGAGCATTAGATATACGTCTAACTTTATTGCAGCAGCACAAATTCATACTGACACGGAAATGCTGTATCATTTGCAACAAAATGTCCACAACAGATTACAGATATACAGATCAATCACGGTAAATGGTATTTAATCCGACATTTAGTTCTGTGTGCAAAACAGGCATATACGTCTGCATGCCTCAGGCTTACATGGGGCAACATGTCTACCAAACAATGACCTAAAGGTCTGCCAACAGTTTTCCTACAATTATAGATTTATGATACTGTTTATGTACAACGGAAAAATTATACCTTGCATATCACTGGCATTTCTCTATCAATTACAAAAAATAATATCTGTGTTGCAATAGTTCAAATGGACAGTTGTACATGCCGAGATGGAAGAAGGGTTCTCCACAGTAAGATTTTTATAGCCAGGGCTTATAATTGTTATTCAGTCACAATTCGTAATTCTAATAATGCCTATAATATAGACAAAGCTTTAAATTATTACATGGTTGAATGATTTAATCAATCATTATGAATTGGACTCATTTTTAAACTAAAAACATGGAACTTTGCCCAGATCAGGAGGGCATTACTTGTTTGGTAATTTAATCACCAGGGTTCCCTCGCAATCAAAACGCATGTGGAAAAACCCTGGAAAAATCTCATTTTGTAACTCTTTCAAGACTATTACATACTGTCAGAGCACCTTGAGTAACATCGTCATCAAAGCCTTTAAAATCTATGTTCACCACATCTTATAAGGTGACATCACTGTCAAATATCTCCACATTGTTACATTGAATATCAGGTGTAGTTTTCCTTTTTGCACGTGTCCCAGTTCCGGGGTACTCCATAAATATATTCAATCTCTCAGCACCAGGGATCCATCTGAAGGTACTAGTATCTTCGTAGCTGCCATTTATATAGAGTTACACTCTACTTCGTCATGTCACTGTGATAATGTTACTCTGAAATCATACAAAGAATTGACAGTGGGATAGGCTGCAACAATTTAAAAGCAACCTATTAAAGTCAAATGTATAAAATTGCCTTGTTTAAATTGTGATTCTTTTTTTTTTTAAAACCTTACATGCATAAGAAGTCAAACAACATTTTTTTATGATCTTTAGAAAAAAAGGTGACATGTGGCCAGTTTTCAACACTATTTTATTGGATTATTTTCACCGTCTTTCCTTATAATTTATTAAAGGGACACATAGCAACCTTTAAGTTTTTATCAAGCATTGAAATTAGTGTCTCAATTTATTAATGCAGTATGATTTTGGCTTTAAACCTACTTGCAAACAAGAAATACGTGGATTCACATGTTCCACCTAACTTAAAAAGGTGAATGATGCTTAAATGAAAGTTTGTAAACATTTTAGTAACTAAAAACAATCGAGTTTGCCGTTTGCTGAGGTGACATTTAAGTGCATTTGTTTAAAAACAAAATTCCATTCTATTAAAAACAATAGGCCCAAGAGGGCCTGTGGATACTCTACTGGCTAAAAAGGCTCTTATATCAAGGGTTGTTGACATAAAATTCCCATCAGCAGTTTTTTTTAAAACATTTCAAAAACAACAGGGATAGGATGGCCTTAGATCGCTCACCTGGTAATCATGGGCAATAAGTCTGTTGTGTCTAGTCTTGCATGGGCATTTTTTAATTTGTCCCACTTTCTTCTATGAATGAAATTTCATAATAATGGGGGGTAAAGTTCTGGTAAAGTTTGGTAAAGATCAGATGAAAAATGAAAGCCCTATCGTATTAACGAGGCAAAATATAGCATTTTTAACTAAATCAAGGGCCATAACTCCGCTGTTATTGGTCCAATCTGGCTGGTTTTCGAACTTGTGCGAGCTTTTTTTGTTATTAACAATCTGGTAAAGTTTGGTAAAGATCGGATGAAAAATGAAGGCCTTTGGCCAGTAGAGCTAAAAATCATCAGCTCCAAAAAGTAGGTCAAAGTCATAGATGAAATCCAGGCATCCAAAAAAATAGACGCACTACCAAAGACACAACTATGTCAAAATAGAATATGTTTTCTTCCAAAATTAAGCTATAAATTAGCTCTAAGGTCATCAACACGTTACTAACATCAGGTCCGACACAAATAAGCATTCTTATTTTTACGTCACCATTGGCAGAGATGAGTGAAAAATCACAGAGGTTTCACATTAAAATATTATCATACTCCTCTAAGGTCATCAACACAATAAAACATCTAGTGCATAATTCTAGTTCATGAGAAAGTGATGTAAATGTAACAATTAAAGTTATCTGCCCTTTGCTTGGAGGGTCAAGGTCACTTCAACATTTGCTTTGTCACATTGCAATGTACCACTCAATATACAACTATAAGCAAAGTTTGAAAGGTCTAGGTGCATACAGTTTGTGAAAAAGTGACCTAAACGCAAAAGTTGAACCTAAAAATTAGTAAGTTATTTGCCCTTTGCTTGGAGGGTCAAGGTCACTTCCACATTTGCTTTGTCACGTTGCGATGTACCATCCATGATACAACTATAAGCAAAGTTTGAAAGGTCTAGTGCATACAGCTTGTGAGAAAATAACCTAAACGCAAAACAACTTGAATGTTGACCCCGCCGCCGCCGGAAAAGCAACACCTATGTCTCTTTTTTCTTCGAAAAGGCGAGACAATAATAATAACAAGAGGTCAATGACCTTACAGCTCTACTGATTGATTTTGATTTCAGGAAGTAGTCGCTATTTTTAGCCGTGGCGGCCATCTTGAATTTCCGGCCGACCTGAAATTTTGCTAGGATCAATTAGACATCAAGAGCAACATTCCTGTGAAGTTTCATGAAAATCCGTCAAGTAGTTTTAGAGGAGTAGTCGCTACAAGTTTTCATTATATAACTCAATGTAAACAAAGATGGCCATTGGCAGCCATGTTTAACGTCGAATCAAAATAATGTTTGACTCTGATAACCATCATGTCATGCTGATCATTTTACAAAAAGTCCCATATCAATATCACTTATAGTTTTCAAGACGTAGTCGCTACAAACTTCTTTTTTAAAAATCTATTTTTAGCTGTGGTGGCCATCTTGAATTTCTGGCCGATCTGAAATTTTGCTAGGATCAATAAGACATTAAGAGCAACATTCCTGTAAAGTTTCATGAAAATCCGCCAAATAGTTTCAAAGGAGTAGTCGCTACAAGTTTTTACTATATAACTCTATGTAAACAAAGATGGCCGCTGGCAGCAATGTTTAACGTTGAATCAAAACAATTTTTGACAAGGACCAACATCATGTCATGCTGATCATTTTAGAAAAAGTCCCATATCGATATCACTTATAGTTTTCAAGAAGAAGTCGATACAAACTTGTATTTTGAAAATTTATTTTTAGCCGTGGCGGCCATCTTGAATTTCCGGCCGACCTGAAATTTTGCTAGGATCAATTAGACATCAAAAGCAACATTCCTGTGAAGTTTCATGAAAATCCGTTAAGTAGTTTCAGAGGAGTAGTCGCTACAAGTTTTCATTATATAACTCTATGTAAACAAAGATGGCCACTGGCAGCCATGTTTAACATCGAATCAAAATAATGTTTGACTCTGATAACCATCATGTCATGCTGATCATTTTACAAAAAGTCCCATATCAATATCACTTATAGTTTTCAAGACGTAGTCGCTACAAACTTCTTTTTTAAAAATCTATTTTTAGCTGTGGCGGCCATCTTGAATTTCTGGCCGATCTGAAATTTTGCTAGGATCAATGAGACATTAAGAGCAACATTCATGTAAAGTTTCATGAAAATCCGCCAAGTAGTTTCAAAGGAGTAGTCGCTACAAGTTTTTACTATATAACTCTATGTAAACAAAGTTGGCCGCTGGCAGCAATGTTTAACTTTGAATCAAAACAATTTTTAACAAGGACCAACATCATGTCATGGTGATCATTTTAGAAAAAGTCCCATATCAATATCACTTATAGTTTTCAAGAAGAAGTCGCTACAAACTTGTATTTTGAAAATTTACTTTGAGCCGTGACGGCCATCTTGAATTTCCGGCCGACCTGAAATTTTGCTAGGATCAATTAGACATCAAAAGCAACATTCCTGTGAAGTTTCATGAAAATCCGTCAAGTAGTTTCAGAGGAGTAGTCGCTACAAGTTTTCATTATATAACTCTATGTAAACAAAGATGGCCGCTGGCAGCCATGTTTAACGTCGAATCAAAACGATTTTCGACAAGGACCTACGTCATGTCATGCTGATCATTTTAGAAAAAGTCCCATATCAATATCACTTATAGTTTTCAAGAAGTAGTCGCTACAAACTTTTTTAAAAACCTATTTTTAGATTTGGCGGCCATCTTGGATTTCACATCAACATGAATTTTTGCTAGGATCAACTAGACTTCATGGGCAACATTTCTGTAAAGTTTCATGAAAATCCATTCAGTAGTTTCAGAGGAGAAGTCGCTACAAAAAAAAGTTTACGAACAGACAGACAGACGGACGACGGACGCCGCACCACGGCATAAGCTCTGCTGATCTCTGATCAGTAGAGCTAAAAACGAATTTTCCTTTTTCCGTATTATTTTACCATAGGTTTAAATACATTATTGGTGAAATATAATCAGATGTTAATATGCAAACACAATTTGCTTTATACTTTCCTTATAATTAATATTAATGATTGAACTTGATTTGTAGAAAACTAACGGGACGCCGGGAGTTTAGAAAAAATTAAGATTGCCGTGTAGCCACTGACTACTTACATGTAAAAGCTTCTGCAAGTATTTCTCTGTAAATCCAGGCACTTTCTTGAGATCTTCAGTCTGAAAGTAAACAGTTTTGTTCAATGCAGACAGTTGTATTACTTTTAATAACATATTTAGTATAAAAAATACACTATTTCTGTCAGAACAGCCTGCCCACACATACAACTGCCCTATATATCCAACATAGACTGCAAGTACCCATACTTGGCACACTTATTATAGAACCTTTACGCTAAAGCTCTTGGGCTGATATTGAGTATATGAAAATAGCCATGCAATATTTCTCAGACATTTTTTTTATAAATACTTTAAACCGAAGGATTTTTAATACAGCTACTATCATAGTATACGTAGAACTAGTCTATTGAACATGTAATGTTCTGAACACGTGCTTATACTTGTTATTTGCCTTTCAAAATGCGTTTTTCTCAAAAGTAAGTTCATACGTCCACTAATTGGTGTTTCCCTTCAGATTTATGTCATGTAGACCGATTGTCTTGCAATGGGTTAGTCAGATGTTAGCAAGTTTATGTAAAGTATGTTTTTCTATGCCTGAGCTAGAATCTGATCACAATTTATAATGGTGCTATGTGAACTCTGTTGTACTTTACCATAAATGCAGCAACTATTTACTGATTAGCACAACCCCCGGTAAGGGTGTGATCATACCACTTACATCAGAGAAGAGTCCATACGTCTCCCTCCATTCAAAGATGAGTTTGGCCCGCTTGGCCCCAACTGTCTGTAATGACTGGAGATCTTTGATGGATGATGTGTTGATTAAATCGAGGAATTCTTTATCTGTGGAAAAATGGAGGACATTAACAGTCATGAAATTAAACGGGCTTTTAGTTCCAATTTACTCATCATATTATGCTGGACAGAAATCTCAAGAGGAAGATCAGACGATATCCCGCCAAATAATGGCAAAATCACACTCCAAAATTGTTTACCAAAACTACTTCCAGATGTTCAGGTCATAGAATAATGTATAAGTGCTGCTTAAAAGTATAATTTTTATTCACGTTTTTTTAAGATATCTGTGTCAGAGCAAATATGCGTAAAATGAATTATGAGTTGGTAACTCTTAATTCGACGCTCCAGTTTTGAGGTTTGGCCAGGCTGGTTAAAGCCATTTATATTGTGTCTATAGTTTGGATTCTCAAAATATGCAAGTTTTATATATACCTAGTCGCCAGTAGGTTTAGAAATGTTGTAAATATGTTGTACAATTCGACTGTTGTTGGCGGGATAGCTACTTTAAGACCATTCCATTTATGTGACAAAGGGGTGTTTTGGGGGAAAATGACTGACCAGCAGCCATACATTGTAAACATGATCAGCCTGCCAGTTACTCAGTCTGATCTGGGTTTACAATGGACGTAAAGGTTATTATAGTTGTGCTTAGCGGGTTAAGTGTTAATAGTCATACTTAATGTTTTTTGTAATAACAATCAGACAGCTGCCATCTGATAGTGATGGTATTCTACATAGCAAGAGGTTCTCAAATCTTTTACAACTGAAAATTCTTATATTTAAAGCAAGTATGCTCTATTTAGCAGGCAAAAGAAAATTTTGTCAAAAGTTATTTCCCTTGGTAAAGGATTCAACCCTATACTTGACATCTGTCTGTAATATTAGTTAATGTTAAAAAGCAGATTCAGACTCTCTAAACTGTTAAATCTACTTTATTACTATAAATTGCATATAGATATAAAGGTTGTATGATATAAACTTACTTCTATTTTGTTGTGAGACAGAGTTAAATGGTACATTTTGAGATATGTTTGTCTTGTCATTCTTTGCGCTTTTTTCTTCATTTGTGCACATATCTGCAAAGACAGAAATAAGAGGTCAGAGACCTTGAAGTGCTTGGCTGTCAAAATCATATGATCATCACTCAGACATGTCAGTTAAGTTCTAGGAAACATTCCAAAAACAATCGGTATGCACATCTTGACATCATAGGTAAACATAGGTAAACATCCTGTAAAGTTTTAGAAACAATCGGTTGAAAAATGTGGGAGGAGATAGACACACAAAGTTTTCGAGATGGACATGAGACGGCGGGACGGACCATGTGCAGGTCATCTCAGACCATTTGTGTTGCCACTAGGAATGTGTCCGTGGATATCAAAGTCCCCGCTGTAAGCTTTCAGCTGAAATAAGGCCATATATTCGGCGAAATTCAATGGACCGTAATGATATGCACGACTAGACTTCATACTGATACTTCCTACCAAGTATCACAAAATTCTTTAAATTCAGGAGTAATGCGAACATGAAAGTGTGATGTACGCATCACCAATAGATAAGGGTTAATGTTTGTTATGGCTCAGAAAGTTTGTTTATTAATATCTAAGAAACTACGGGAAATGGATGTCCAGCTTCAGAGCTGTCAGTCACAAAAAACAACAACAACACTTTAATATAAATTAGTGAGTGCAAAAAGGTAGTAAAGGTCATCCATAATGACCTACTTTTGTTCCGAACATTTTGCAAAAAAACTTGAATGTGAAACGTTTTCGTATGTAAATGGGACAAGGCAACACTTTATGCCTACTTCATTTTCGTGGCAAAGCATAGAAAAGCAATGTTAAAAATAGTTGTGCAGCAGAACATTAATCTGTTTATACCTTTTAAACTAGAAGAACTGGCACTTGATGTGAAGTTCTTTTTGAATACTCTCGGGGGCGGAGCAAACAAGGGACTACAGGTGAACTCTTCCTCCTTCTTTCTCTTGATTCCACCAAGTGGTCTCTTTATATTACCTTTAGTTACCTGTTGTGCTGGGGGTTCATTTGTCATATCTGGAAAACAAAAACCTACATGCTATAAAACTCTCGACCATATTTGCTAATGATATCATTGAAGAAAATGACACAAGGTATTTAAAGCATTTACAGAAATTTTGCGATAAAAAAGTAGGAGATTGGAACACACATTTACTTTTTAACAAATTGGTAATGGAGTAAAAGCATTTTGAGAGGGTTATTTTATAATAAAATACATTCGGGTTGCGGGAAAAAAGTGTTTTTCCTCCTTCAGGTAAATTTCAAAGGAATAGCCCATACACAAAGTAAAATATGCTGCTTGCATTTCCATTTTCTCACCAAGCTTGTTGACCACTGAAAGAGTGAATTGCAGGGAGTACCACACAACAGGTGTCTCCTGGCAATATCCTACATTAGACTGAATACAAGAAAGTAAAACATTGTACCTTTTAGCATTTGTTTCTCCCCCTGGCAGCTCGGACGGCCCGGGTGGCAGTGACACCAGGTGCATACTGGCAATATCCTACACTAGACTGAATACAAGCAAGTAAAATATTGTACCTTTTAACACTTGTTTCTCCCCCTTGTCAGCCCCTGCAGGCTCGGGCGGCCCAGGTGGCAATGACAACATGTGCATACTGGCAATCTCCTTCAGCTGAGCATGACTTTCCTGTAACTGTCTCTGCATCTCATGGATAGCCTTAGTCTTTGGTGTCTGCTCACCTGTGATAGGAAAGCATGCATTCTGACAATTATTTTTTCTCACCTATTGCAAATGGTATTTGAACATGTAATTAGTATTTTTACCTATATGGATATCCATACCAAGCAAATAAGATAAAAGTGGTTGAATATCCTTCTTTCTCACATCATTTGTAGGTGTAGATTTGTTTTATAAAAATACATCAAAATTGGTCAATTTATAATTGACTTTTTGTATGACCAATTATGCAAATAACCTCATCTGTATGAATACATTTTCAGGGCAGAACAAATTGTTTCGGAGTTACTCATCTTATGTAATATCTGAATGGTAAAATCGATAAATCGTTAAAGAATGTATCTGAATCAATGAGCTTTCGTCATGGCGAGCAGAACAATGGACTTTTAAGAGAGACATGTACATCAGTGAATATAGCCTTGTAGCTGCAGACTACTGTCCAATGCGGCTTCCCTGCCTAGTCAAGGCATGTCTGATATAAATCTGCTTACTTCATCATACGTCTCTGAGGTTGCTGACATATGCTGTTCATTAGGACCATACGTGTGTTTAATAACGGAAGGTAAACCCCATTTTTATTTTATCTAACTCTGCACCGATGGATTTTGTATAACTATATGTAATATTAAGTTAAATTATTTTTATTGAAATCAATTAGCATTAATAGATTCTAACAATTAAAACTGTGGTGGTATAAATTTACTAGTATATAAATGATGTACGTGTTGACTGCTTGTCCGATCTATTTTTCTAATATTTGTAACTGACCTGTATGAAGCTCTGGCTTGAAGTTGGTCATCTGTCTCAGTAGGTTGTTCTCCAACTCCTCGAGACGTCGGTTCACATTCTCCTCTAGCTGAGTCTGTCTCATCATTAGGGGACTGTAATACATGTGCATTATCTCAAATGTTGATACTGAATGAGATCGGGGTTAGGATTTAACTTTTTTTTCACTTGCAAATTTTTGCGAGTGGTAATATTTTCTACTGGCAAAATGAACAAGAGGCCCAAGAGGGCCTGTGGACGCTCTACTGGCTAATATGGCTCTTATGACATCAATGAAGCGAGTGACTATCGTCTTAAAGAGGTAAAATATAGCATTTTTAACTATATCAAGAGCCATAACTCCGTCATTACTGGTCCGATCTGGCTGGTTTTCCAAGTTGGACAGTAGAGATAATAAAAATCCAAAAAAAATCCAAAAATCCCAAAAAAAAAATCCAAAAAAAAAGGAAAAGAAAATCCAAAAAAAAAAAAAAAAAAATTTAAATAAAAAAAATAATAAAAAAATAATAACTTAAAAAAAAAAAAAAAAAAATATAAAAAAAAATAAAAAAATATAAAAAAATGAAGAAATTAGAAAATTTAAAACAAGCATTGATGTAAAACTGTGACCCCCGGGGCGGAGCCAGATGTGACCCCAGGGTCAGCATTTGAACAAAATTGGTAAAGGACCATAAGCTTATAGCAACAGCAAAATATTAAACCTCTGGCTCTTGCAGTTTCAGAGAAGAAGATTTTTTATGTTTTTCCCTATACATGTCTATGTAAAACATGTGACCCTTGGGGCGGGGCCAAATGTGACCCCAGGGTCACCATTTGCAGGGATGGAAACTAACTTTTAAAGCTTGGTTGCCCAAACGGGCAACCATCTTCTGGATTTTGGTTGCCCAGCTGAAAATTTATGAGCCCAGATTTTCTGGATTTTTCTTTTCGACACACTAACAAACACATTAACAAACATGATTTTAACAAATTTACTTTATTTAGGCCAAACAAAAAAATAGGTGTGTTTCCTATTGCAAGTTCTAGGGTCAGTAGGTAGGCATATTTATATTCTATAGTTCACTAGTCTGATCATGGCCATTACAGTTACTCTGGCATGGTATATATTTCACCCTTTTCCTGTGAAAAATTCCCCTTAAAAATAAATAAATATATATATACATATATATTAGAAAATGTAAAACTACAATACAGGAAAACAGCATACTTTTTGCAATTCCCCTTCCTGAAGGCCCTGGCCCCAGTCACCTAAAAGCTGACTAGTGCCCTTAAAGATTCCCCCGTGAAAGTGTTATTTGTATAACATCAAATACTGTAACGTTCGCGCTCCGTGAAATTAGAACGGGAGCCGCATTTTAGAATGGCCCAAAACGGAAATGCGTCAATTTCCCAATATCCGGTTGACTTAAATTGCATTTTATCGTTGAATAAACAGAGTTGCGACTATTTACTGCATTTAATCGCTTAATAAACTGTGTAAGAAATATTTTCTGTGTTGTTGTTTTCTACTGAAATGTTATTTGTCCAGCATTGACGAATAATGCCGAGGAAATCGACTTTAGCTTGTCGAAAAAGCTAGTCGCCCGGGCGGACTACCGACTTATGAAATCTACTCGCCCAGCTTGAAATTTAGTCATCCCGGGCGAACGGGCAACCGTTAGTTTCCATCCCTGATTTGAACAAACTTGGTAAAGGACCATAAGCTTAGAATAAATGTAAAATATCAAACCTCTGGCTCTTGTAGTTTCCAAGAAGAAGGTTTTAAAAAAAATAATCCTATATAAGTCTATGTAAATCTGTGACCCTCGGGGCAGGGACAAATTTGACCCCAGGGTCACCATTTGAGCAAACTAAGTAAGCTGATGCTACATGTAATACATGAGAGCTCTGTGCCATGTGGTTCCAGAGAAGAACTTTTTTCAGATTTTCCCTATACAAGCCTATGTAAAACTTTGATCCCCGGGGTCAACATTTGAACAAACTTGGTAGAGGACCACAAGCTTATAGCAAATGCAAAATATTAAACCTCTGGCTCTTGCAGTTTCAGAGAAGAAGATTTTTTAAGTTTTTCACTATACATGTCTATATTAAACATGTGACCCTTGGGGCGGGGCCAAATGTGACCATAGGGTCACATCTGAACAAACTTGGTAAAGGACCATAAGCTTATAGTAAATGCAAAATATCATATCTCTGGCTCTTGTAGTTTCCGAGTAGAAGATTTTTAAAAAAAATATCCTATATAAGTCTAATTAAAACTGTGACTCCCGGGGCGGGAACAAATTTGACCCCAGGGTCACCATTTGAACAAACTTAGTAGAGGACCATAAGCTGATGCTTCATGTAATACATGAGAGCTCTGTGCCTTGTGGTTTCAGAGAAGAAGATTTTTTAAAGTTTTTTCCTATATGTCTATATGAAAAACATGCAAAACCTCAATATACAAATTTTGGACCCCTGGGGCACGGCCATTTTTGACCCCGGGGACACTTCATTTGAACAAACTTGATAGTCAAGGCGTTGGAGATCATTTTAAAAGAAAAACTGTTGAAATCTGTCCAGCGGTTCTGGAGAAGAAGATTTTTTAAGGTTTCGACCATATATGGTAATTGCAGCCATCTTGGATGCAGCGCTGACCTAATTTTAACAAATCTAAAAAATTCATCTAAGGACCATCCGTGTGAAGTTTGGTTAAAATTAGCCAAGCGGTTTCTGAGGAGAAGTCGTTTGAAGAAAAGTTAACGGACGACGGACGGACTAGGACGACGGACAACACACCATCCCATAAGCTCTGCTGGCCCTTGGCCAGTAGAGCTAAAAATGCACAGGCAAAATTGTATAGAACTTTTATTTTTACCATTAGTGGCCATTATAAACACGTCATTGAAGAATGGATTTCTATTTTCCTGATGTAAAATCGCGCATGACAACGCCAATACAAAACCAGTCTGAGGAAATCTACAAGGTGCGCAATAAGAGTTTTCCGATTGAAATTGCACATTACGTCATCAATTTATGCGTGTTTACGGCTGAAATAAACGTTCTGTCAAAAACTGAATGAAAAAGAGATGTACAGGAGTTTTCTGCACTCGCAAAAAAATGTGAGTACCTAGAAAATCAACTCGCAAACTGCAATTTAAACTCGCATTGTGCGAGTCTGCGAGTGTTAAATTCGAACCCTGAAGATTGTTTTATATCTAGTTCAAAGCATCATAAAAGTTGTTATTTGCATTGCAGCAGGGTGTGCTAGACATATAAACATTAGACCAAATAAAATTATATGTGCATAAACTAAATTATGTTTCTGTTCTGTACCTGATATTATCACATACATATTTACTTTTTTGCCCTAATTGGTAATTTATTAATTTGAATCTTTCAATGTTGGTTTGTCATTTCATTTAAGTATCAATATTGGATGTTGTTTTGATGACTCTCTTACCAGTTATTGTCTGAAAGAGTATCATCAAAACAACATCCAATATTGATACTTAAATGAAATGACAAACCAACACTGAAAAAATCAAATTAATAAATTACCAATTAGTATTATCCTGGAAATTTTTCCTCTGTCCTGTGACAGTTGACGTCTGTTCAAAATAGTTAATCTCCAACACATACAGGTGTGATCTTTACCAAATCTCATACAAAACAAAACACATCTGCGCTACATACCTCAGTGAAGGCATGGGCTCGTCTAGACTGGCATCTAGCAATCTGGGACGCTTGACCTTCACCGCTTCCTCGGGCAGACTGGGACACGGGGGTGTCTTGCGTATTTGGGGCTTCACTACAACATAATATTCGGTCATGGTGTCAACAGTTGAGATGAGTAATTAGTTTTAGATGATCATGTTCATGCAGCCGGTCAGACAAAAGTTAATATAGGTATAAAACAAAAAAAAAGAGTTTAGAAATGCTAGCTTTAGGAATAAGGTTCAGGAACAGTATATGATGGTTTCACTATTAATTCACTTCCAAAGAGACCCCCAAAAACATAGTTTTTGGTGGGTGGGGTAAAAAGTCGTTGAGTCGGGGTTAAAAACGACGAGACCGTCGGGCTATGGGAAACAAAAGTATTTTATGATTGGGCCTAGTTGAAATCTTGTATAACATCACCGACGCTACTGTTAATTTTATGTTCAACAAACATCTTATACATGTATCCAGTGCTGACCTATTCCTACTGTCTCCTTCTTGACCACTGTGTTGTTGACAATCTTCTTGCTCTTCGTGGCAAAGTTGAGTGTACAATATGTGTCATAGTAGTACTTCTCCTCAGGTGCAATGTTTGTTATCATCACCGAGTGACACGTGCCTCCAATAGAGTCCTGAAATATATCGGATACACGGTTGAGCATACAGTAACGGTATGTTAACTGTATACACGTCTTCACTGATTACATACAGCGCATATGTGTGACAGTGAAGCTGCTTAAGCATATAGGACACCTGGAGCTTTCAAAAGCAAAGAATTAAACTTTCTATAGCGCTATGCGGAATCACTTCAAAAAAAACCCCGATATCAAGTTAAAAGCTGAATATGACTTTTAAAACTCAACTCAACTCTGAAGCTAGATTCGGTTTGGTGTGGTTTATTTGTAGTCGGTGAGAATATATAAAACATGTATTCTCATTCTATGTTGGCTATGCCATAACATTGACATTTTTTACTTCATTGACATCATTCTATAAAGACATTGTAATAGTCTTTTTTTTATTAGTATTGAGACTTCAATGGTTTTCAGTTTACAATAATTTTTTTATTTTACTTCAATTGCAAATATATGCTATAAATATAACTCAAACTATCACTACAAAGGTGATGAAATTCGAAGTCAAACAATGGGACATAATTCTGTAATAAATTAGGCAATCAACAATGGGTGATGTAGAAGGACATAAGGTCATCAGTTGTTATGTGTATATGACATTTGGGAACAACCCATTCAAAACTGTTAGAGGAATGTAATAAAAATGTGTTATGGGATGGGATGCGATGGGGGACAAAAGTTCTTCCGTCACGGAACAAACGTGTTACACGACATAACGGACAACACGATTTCTATATAGCTCCTACTTCACTTTGTGAAAGCGTGGGTATGACAACCAATACTTCAATAATGTAATTGAATGTTGTTTAACGGCTCATCAACACAGTATAGGTTATTTAGAGCCGCCCCAGAGAGAAGGTAGCACCGTGGTGTAATGGTTAGCACTGCGGCTTAGTAACCCAGGGATCGCGCGTTCAATCCCAGCCTGGACCGAATTTGGGTTAATTATCGAAATATTTCAAAACGTATTTCCTACCTTACCAGTCCTTCGGATGAGACTTTAAAACCGAGGTCTGCTCGCTAAAATGCTAAGTGCAATACAGCGAGGATAAATAAACGCTTATACGCACGGGTATGACAACCAATACTTCAATAATGTAATTGAATGTTGTTTAACGGCTCATCAACACAGTATAGGTTATTTAGAGCCGCCCCAGAGAGAGGGGAAGGATACATAGGAATCCGGGAACCGTGCCCTACTCTTATCATCGAATAGATTCCTATGGTTCTTTAACGTGCTCGGAGGATAGACCAATACACGGGACCCCCGGTTTACGTCCCCATCCGACTCAGTGGCACCACGGAGGATTGAACCCGGGGCCTCCGGTTACAAATATAACGCGCTACCGACTGCGCCACGCCAGCCCTCTCTTCAATAATGTGTGTTCAGGATTTAGTGATCTCAGGTATTGAAGACAAAAGTTTAACAGGTTTCAAAACAAATCAGACATACAAGACTGGAGGCACAAATCTATAAACAAAGAGCACCGCTTCATACAACTGACCAACGTACCTGGAGAAGCCGTGTGAGTTTACTGTTCCTGTACGGTATTCTGGGCTAAAACAAAGAATAAACAGTTTGGTTAGTCTTGCAGGTAAACATTTACAACAAGGACCATCATCGACATAAACTGGAGGGGGATGATCTACTGGCAAATCTTTTGTTGACAATATTTGAAAGGCCAAAGAATGGAGGGAGGTTACAGAAGAATCTTGGCTTGCTCAACTCTTGCTACAGTCAAACCTGTTCAAGAGTCCAGCTTTATTATTCAAATACCACCTGCTTTCATTTCCTAATTGCATTGTTTTTAACTAAAATGCACCTGTATTAAGATATCACCTGTGCTATCAGAGCGATTTTGGTGAAACCACCAGTGTAACTGTTATGAGAATAATTTTTGCATTCTAAAACCATTAGTGAGTGGTTTCTTAATACAGGTTGTCCGCCGATTCTTTTAAACAGCAGTAAGTTAAACATTCCCCGTCAGAATCATCCTGCAAAATGATCATATATATTGAAGACCATCTGTCTTGAGTGACCCTATGTTATGACAGACGGCACATCCCAGCGGTATGACTTTGCACTAGTTCTGCACCTACCAGACTACAGTTGATGGCATCCACCACTTCTCCGAGAGCAAACAGAGACTTGTTGATGGCACCACTCTCCTTCAATCTAAAATTATTGAAGATACTCTTTTAATAATTCATGTTAAACAGTGTGCTATGCTGAGCTTTTTTTTTTCAAAAGTGAAAAAGATTGCTTATAGATGGCATGGCACCACTCTCATTTAAACTGAAATATTATAACAAATTGAATAATAAATTAGAACAAGAGATAAACGCCTGGTGGCGTTAAAGCCGGGTTTCCCAAAATGTGAAAGGTAAGTGCCTGTGTGTTTGGTGAAACTATTTAATAGAGCTTTTCTAAATAGATTTTTTTTTGGGAGTGGGAGGATGCTTTAATGTTATAGGACATATTTTAGCCGATTTTGTTATATATAAAGCAAATTTTTGGAAAGCCACTCAATAAATTGTGAAGCTACTACATAGTTTTAAGGTAAAAGGTCCAGCTGATACAGTGACAGGGTTAACATCTGCTCACCTGATGCCCTTGTTGCCCGTGCGTCGGTTGTCTTCTGACCCTGCCAAGTCTATGAGATATATTTTGCCGTGCAATTCTGTACAGGGTTTGGACTTTATGACAGTCAGCTGTACAATACTGTGACTACGACTCGAGTGGTTGTTCAACTTGGTGGCCGCTACAGTTCTGTATAGAATAGCATGACAGCATCATATAACAACTTACTAAATTAAACATATTAACAAATATTAACATTTTTATCATACCGACATTTAACTTGTGATTCGGGGTTCTTAAAGAGACTTCAAAAATGTCATCTGACATTTGACTTAAAAATCCCAAGGGTTAAAACTTGGGCTGTTGCGATATTCTGTTATATTGCAATAAGTTTCTGAACACAGTATTGTACTGAAGGGTCCAGTAGGCTATACGACACCAAGTCTAGCAAACTAAGCTTAATACGCATTACGACGATATATCTTGCATTTTATTATTCTTAAAACGGACAATAAATAATAAACTAAACAGAAGTTAACCAGATGACAAAAGGAATAATGTGTCATTAAAATGTTTGTTGTTTGTGTTTTGTACCATTTAAATTTTGCACTTTCAACATATTCCTCTAGGACGTAATGATGTCACGTGCACTGTTCTGTCACGTGTTTCACAATTAACACCATAGGATGTCATCGTTTACATTATGTTAATGTGTTAAAATAAAACGTAGTAAAACACCCTGAATATTTATTAAATTAACAATCACCTGTTATTGGAAGCAGGACCAAATACAAGTTTAAAATCATCAAAGCTGTGAATCTCCTTCTTGGCTAGCCCTGGGATCAGTATGTTCTTGTCTGCGTCTTCTCTGATTGGTAGATCCATGTTGGACGGCTCTAATAGATCTTGTACCTAGTGGAAGAAGACCAACATGCTGATATACTCATGTTATAAATTGGGACAGGCAAGCAAAAGGTTGTGGGTTCAAACCTTCAAGCCAGATAACTTTGTTAAACCCATTTTTTTCCCCAATAGCAGGCAGTCCAATTAAAATCTATCTTTCAAACACATTTAAAAAACCCAGAGGAATCAATCCTTTTAAGTTAAAACTCCTATGTATTTTCTATTCTTCTCCGAGAAGGGAGCTTGTATCCCAGTGGACTTGAAATTGGAGGGAGGACCCGGGTTCAGGCCTCACTATTGCCACTGCGTTTCATTGTGTGTTCACGGACAAGACACTTTCCCTTAGCCTTATCTGTTGAATGCAGATGGAAACCTGAAAGTCCCGTGTATCAGAGTCGATCCTCCAAGCACATTAAAGAACCATTGAAATTGACAGTAAGAGTAGGCAGGTTCCCGGATTCATATGTCCTTCCCCTCTCTCGGGGGCAACTCTAAATAACTTAAATTTTGACGAGCTGTTAAACTACATTCCTCTATGAGAAAGTCCTTAGTAAATATTCTTACATGTGCTGATGAGCTGGGAGTCTTTACAGTTCGAAGCAGTAAAACAAAACTAACTGCTTTTTAAGGTGACAAACAGGGACCTGAGCACCAACCTTTTCATTGTATATCTCTAGGTAGGAGAAGGTGACCTTGTATTTCCACTCACTGTCAGTCTCCTTTTTCTCCTCCTCGATCTTCTGGAACAGTCCATTTATCACACGGGGGATCACACCTGGGTTGGAGGGAGTACCCAACATTGTGTGGGTCTTACCTACAAATAGAACAGTACATTTATCACAGTACAGTGTAAGGGGCTCACATCCGGGTTGGAACGAGCCTCTGCAACATTGCGTACACATATTAGTCGACCACACCTGAGTTTGAGCTGGTGTTTCTTAAATTGATAGGGTCTTTAGGGCTTTTTTTTGGCTGTTTTTATAGCCGTTATGGGTCATATTCCCAATGACAAAACATTTTTTCCCCCAATTTTGAGAAGAAAATTCCCAATTGAAAGAAGAAAAAGAAAGAACACTGAAAAGTAGCAAAAATGTGACAAGTATTGAATATGAAATGCTTTTAAATGCCTCTGTTGATCTTTATGTACTGTAAACAGTATGAAAGATATAATTATGAAATAAATGTTTGACTGTTTTGTTTCCCAATTTTATGAAAAATCACGCTAAAATTCCCAATTTTGAGGATATGGGTTATGTTCCCAAAATGTAGAAAAAAAGCACTGGTCTTAACTACAAAGGGAACAGTCCATAGTAATCATTATCAGAAGGAGGAAAATATCATGCCAGAGTTATGTAAGTTTTACATAGTGATACACAAGAGAAAAAAATCCAGTTCATTTACCTTTCTACCGCTAACAGTAACAGCATTTGCATTTAATTCTGGCCTTGTTAAAAAATGTAGGCTACATGTACGACTAACTTACTTTTTTGGTGAACATTTCAAATTCAGTAACTGTTATGTTAGGAAATTCCACAAAACATGCACGATTATAAAGTTCATGAAAAGTGGTTACCTGCGCCTGTTGGTCCGTAAGCAAATATAGAGACATTTTGTCCATTAAGAGCGTTAGGCAAGAGCCCTCTTACACATTCACTGTATATCTGTTGTTGATTGCTCTCCTTACCAAACACAGCTGAGAAACTGTAAGAGAATATGACAAAGTATGTATGACAAAGTAAAATCAGTGTTGGAATCATAAAATAACTGTATCATCTATCAAGCTCTGCTTCCAATTTATACTAATGTCGCATATTTTATTCAAATTTAGAGCAAACCAGCTTATAATATCCGCATAAAATAACATTTATTTCTATAGAGTACACCATAAAAACATTGTGAGTTACACCAGAATAAAAATTAGAAAAGTTCACTGGTAAAAAGTGTGTGTGTAACAGTTACACATAAAGAGCTCTTTAATGCACGAAGAGCTCTTAAAGTAAAATGTTTTAATATATTTAATCACTAAAACAGGTCTATAAGAGAAACATGTTGTCTTGAGGTGCTTTCTTCTCTTTGTCTTGGTAATACTGTACATGGCTGTCATCGTCAACCCAGATGCTGATCTACAGATTGGAGTTGTGTTTCCTAAACCAACCAGTCAATTAGGCCAAATAAAATTATTTGTGTGGTTCTGGTTTCCCGACCCCGGACTGACCCTGTTTTAAGGGCCCGACCCAAAACATTTTAGGCCGACCATAAAAAATTGTTGGTTTGCTGTTTCCCTACCTACCAACCAAAAAGGGCCCTACCCAAAACTTTTTATAGCAATTCTTTAACAGTTTTTTTTTTGACTGTTTTTAGTATATTTTTCTTTAATTTCTTAATGGGTTTTTACTGTCTTTGGCAACAAAAAAAATTCACCTACCTACCTACCCACTTATAAAATCCTGGGTCGGGAAACAGCAAACAAATATATTTTTAAGGATGGCCTTATGCAAAAAAAAGAAGTGTTTTCTATCTGTTCTGTAGTTAGTTTATTAGATTTTAAAAGTATTGAGTGAAAAATATATATATATAAATTGAAGTATTTTAAGAAAATATATTTTCCCTACCTACCCTATATTTTTATTTAGCATGTTTTTAGGACCCACACATAATGTTTTATTTTTCTTTATAAATCAATCAATTGCACAACAAATAATTCACAAAGCTGCCCATGAACTTACTCATATTGTATGTTTTCTGTGAGGTTCCTGTGGTTGAATATCTGTACACTGTTGTTATTCACGCTCACGCTCGTCTTCTCCGTATCACTGAGGGGCGGACGCACACGGATGATCACCTTCACCTTACACTGCTTCTTGTCCATAATCTGGAGAAAAATGACAATGACTCATATTGTACTAGAGACAATTGTGCAATTCTGTCAGTAATTAAAAACATAAAAATAATGCAAACAATGGTATATATACATTATACTAGGAATTCTACCGCATTATCGGCATTCACAATTGTCTTGTCTGAATGTCCCCGATGTTTTTATTGGCGTTTTTCTCCATTCTGACATCGATTTTCTGCATATAAAATGAAAAAAAAAGAGTTTTTTTATCGTTTCCTTGTATCGTACGCACCCCACCTTTAATAGGAAACCGTAAAATAAGTAAAAACAGTTCCGTTTATAAACTAATGTGTAGTGATAATTATATTAATAGCTTTATTTTTTGTGCACAGCCATGTGTATACAGTCTATTCAGTTGACTGTATTTGATCTTACTCATCTGATTCGAGGGTAGGCCAATTAAGATCACTGACTATTTCCCCTGCACGATTGATAAGAACCATGCTACTGGCTCTAGGCTAGCGCTAAGATTTAAAGCCAATCTACTTTAACTAAAGACATAAAATTTGCTTTAGCCAAATGAAAATGTCTTTAGCCAGCATTTAGCGAAGATTTTCAGGGAAAAAAATTAAGGTCAGTGATTCATTTTGAAATCTGCTTTAATGAGTCCATGGGACTCGGACTAGCATATTTTGAAACAAATAAAAAACAATGGGTCCCAGGAATTTTTTCTAAGCAAAATTCATTAAAAATAATCTATATAACCAGTGTTTCATTATGAATTCAGCCTGAATTAGACCCTAGAACTCACATAAATTAGAACAATGAGTCGCAATGAAAATGAATGGGTTCTGTGACGGTATTGACAACAGTTCAAATGTCGAAAGATCAAAACAGAAATTAAAAGGACTAGAATATAGGCTAGGTCAATAGATTTTAATTGTTTATTTTTCTCGTTTAGATTAAGTTACCGTGTAGATTAACCTATTTTATATTTTCTTAAATTCAGTTTTCAGATTTCATGGGATGCACATATTTTGAAATGATGGGTCCTCAGAAAAAAGTGTGAGTCAGGGACTCGGGATGCGCAGCAAAATGAAACAGTGGAAGGTGCAAAAAAATTCATAATCCTGCGTTTGTGAATGGTACATTTCATTAACTAGTAAAGGGTATGCTTTATTTCTTTTACCTATTAGGTTTCAATATTTCCATATTATATGCATGCTGCATTCTGCTTGTAATTAAGAGATGAGTTTTCTACATTTCTTTATTAAAATCAAGAACAATTAATTTTGTTATAAAAGAATAAATAAACTTAACATATCATTAATATATTTTTCTTATTATTATTGAAACAATCTCGTCGAACTAAGAACAATGGGAGCAGCCTTTTAGAATGTCCTAAAAACCAAAATGTATATACAATAACGATATCCGGTATTTACTTGAAATGAAAAGTTTCGTTTTATCTTTAAATAAAGTATGTCATGGATGAAATTATTGTTTTTTATGTAGTTTTTCAACCGGATTATATCAATTATTCCTCTATTTGAAATCAGGGTTTCCAGATATTTATTAGACAAAAATGGTCCGGAATTTGCTATGATTTTTCAGGACACTTGTTTGGCCATTGAAAAAGGTAAAAAAAATACCAAGTGCGAGAAGTGTTGAAAAATATCTCAAGTCCGAGAGCATTGACAGTCAGAGCTCTAACCTTAAACAGTTACAAGTTTTATAACTGCTGGAAGTTATTAAAATGCCAAATTATTATCTCCCTTTGGTTTAGTGTAGCAGATACTTTTCCCCAATAATCATTTGTAACCTAAATCAGTTACCAAGATCATTTGCTAATAAATCGAAATAGTTGCCAAATGTGCAGTGTTTATTTATGTCTGAATACTTATTATTAAGGATAAATATATCTTCATCAAGATCCGATTAGCTGTTGTTCACTAATTGTCATGTTGGTGCCTACAAAATGATTTTTAATGAATTTTATTGCATAACAGTAGGTAACTTGAGAGGCTTTGCGCATTGGATTTTCATCGATGCTCATAGAATTTTATTGCATGGTTGTAAAGTTGAATAATCGCCCTACCTGGAGAAAATTATATATATATACAGGTAAAATTCCTGTACAGAAGATAGAATGCATCTGAACTTGAATGATTTTGTGGTAGTAACTGCTTCTGGTTACTATCCCAGTTTTAGTTGCTTTTTTAATAACAGTCACAGGTTATGAAAAACGTAACTGTTTAAGGTTAGAGCTTTGACTGATTGAAAAATCTAAGTCCGAGCAGCGTTGAAAATGCTCGAAGTCCAAGAAGCAATGAAAAATTTAAAAAAAAACAAGTCCGAGAAGTATTCAATGGACATTCATTCAGCCACTGAAAATGCACCAGGGGTCAGAGCAATATTCCAATGCTCGGTCGATGAAGGGCAACTCCCCAAAGATTGGAGAGATGCATATGTAGCACCAGTCTTTAAGAAAGGTGATCGACACGCTCTGGAAAATTACAGACCGGTCTCATTGACCTGCGTCCTTTCGAAGTTACTCGAGCACATCATCTCCCACCACATTCTGAACCACCTTGATAGACATAAAGTCCTGACATCACTCAACCATGGCTTCCGGTCAGGCTACTCTTGTGAAACGCAGCTATAAGTCACAGCCCATGACATGCTGTCATATGCAGACAAGAACGGACAAGTGGACACAGTGATATATGACTTCAGCAAGGCGTTCGACACAGTACCTCACAAGAAACTACTCTACAAAATGGAATCATATGGCATCAGAGGACCTCTACTCCATTGGATTGAGCACTTCCTAACACAACGTAAGATGAGTGTGGTAGTAGAAGGTGTTAAATCACGCCAGGTGGATGCTGACTCCGGTGTACCACAGGGTACTGTGCTCGGACCCTTGCTGTTCCTCTGCCACATCAACGACATGCCAAAATGCGTCAAGTGGCATATTAGGCTGTTCACGGATGACTGTTTGCTATATAGACACATCAAGCCACAGCAAGAATCAAATTAAAGATCATCTCATCTTACAACAGGACTTGGACAACCTACATATATGGGCAGTCGAGTGGCCGGGGTATGCGGTTCAACACCAAGAAATGTCACCTGCTCAGCATCAAAAACAAATCTTCACACTACAACATCAATGGCAATATTCTTCAGCAAGTCCAAGATAACCCCTACCTAGGTGTTACTTTCTCAGAGGACCTAACTTGGAATTCCCATATCACAAACATCAGCAAAAAGGCAAACTCCACACTAGGATTCCTACCCAGAAACCGAAGACACTGCCCACAATCATGCAGGAAATATGCGTACCTAGCACTTGTCAGATCGAAACTTGAATATGCCCATGATGCCTGCAGCATCTGGGACCCATTCCTAAAACGTGATATTGACCGGCTCGAACAAATTCAGAAGTCTGCTGCAAGATTCGTAACAGGAGACTACAAGTCCAGAGATGAAGGTTGTGTCACCAACATGTAAAAGAACCTCCAACTCCCGCCACTACAAGATAGACAGCGACATCAGAGGCTGACACTCCTGTACAAGGTGGTGGAGGGGCACGTGCCGGCCATTAATATAGAGCACTATCTCAAAAGGCATAGACCAAAGCGAACCGTCAGGCCAAAACAATGCCAAGACTTTTTCACAAGAAATATAATAGAAAATCAAGTGGTGAACAATACAAAAGGTTTTGAACCCATCAGGGCAAATAGTGACAAACTGACAATTATAAACATTCTTTCTTTGTTAGAACAGTCTATGACTGTCCAAGAACATTGATTGCTTCAGAGCAGCATTGACAAAACCTCAGTGAACCAGCATTTTTTTCCATGCGCAATCCAAACCCGTTGAATATAAGCCAGTATTGGTTACTTCAACGTATTCTACCGATACAGATTGAACAAATGTAAGTCAGAGAATAGATGCATTAAACGTATTCTAAGATTGAAAAGTCCGAGCATAGATGTAAGCCCTTACAAAACGTGGCCTGCTGGCAAAACTAGACTGAAAATATGATACATGTATCCTCGACCTCTTAGTTTATGACCACTTAACGACAGTTGGCTACATATATCAGTAATGCATTATATATTTGACATAATATGATGTTAGCTAATCTAAAGTATTCAAACTTTAACAAAAAACTACCGCAGCTTTGATTAAATTTTGTTCATTTTCCATCCGATAACATTTGTAAATGGATGACAGACCTCAACTTGTTTGTTTCCAGTGAACGGCTTGTGTTTCCGTTCACCTTCTTTACTATAGCTTTTATCCCGAGATGCAGTATTTTCATACGGGCAATTTATGCAAATGTGTTGACCTAAATTCACACTAGCCGACAGCATAGAAAAAAATGCAAAAATATCAACTATTTTTTAATTTAACAAGAAGAAACAAAGCCGTACTTATTTTCTATGAAAACATGAGTAAATGACTTCCCTCATCACCCTAAAATCGATTTTTTTTAATACTGTGGAGCTTTAAAAATATTGTCTTCTACTGTTTTCAAAACATATCCGTCTGCTTGTCAGGAATTTAGGTCACATGTCACATAGGAAATGTACTAACATAACAATTACCAGATGTTTTTAACACAAACATTGATATTGCTGCATGTTTTATTCAGGTGCCCCGCCCTTGATATTACCTATATACTACTTCTCATTTTACGAGTAAATAAAACTTGTTGATATCTAATGAAATGCAAAGGATTAAATCATCACTACATAATAAAATATTTTATTTTGTTTGTTTGCTTTAAAATGGGTTGCATTTAATGGCGAAAACACTGGTAAAGAGATTAACTATCTAGGAAAATTATCCGTAGCCTTATTTTTTTTATTATTTGTAAGCTTTTTCTGTTGTTGTTCTAAAGAACTATTCAATTAGCAGACGATCATAAAAAATGATGACGAAATTTGCATAATAATGCATAATAAACGTGCGCAGACGTAATTTCCGCCATCGTTCGAAATCACATGGTGGTCGAAAACAGATAGAAAGACGATATGTAGAAATTATGAAACCCCCTGTTTAACTAAGACTTTGTTGCAGTGTTTACTTCAAATGTCCAGCCTTGAGCTGTTTGAAAGATTGCCTTTTTAGCTGTTCCCCGCCTTGGTGTTAACATGTTAATGGTAAATTTTAATACAATGATTTTGGCACTGGTGCAAAGCAAGAGTAAAATGTACCCCACCCACCTAAATTTGTTAATCGTTTCTTTTTTTAATGATGTAGCACAATAATTCATAACACAATAACTTACATCTAATGAGTTGATGAGATCTTTTGAATAAACGATTAACAGTCCTGCAAATCAGGATAACACATTTGTTTACAAACCAGAATCGTGGAATTGTTGTGACTTTGTTCTCGACTGTTTTGAATTTCCCACGTTTCCGGTAAGACGGACCAATCAAACCCGTAAAATATATGAGGACTATATCCAGGGACAGAAATCGCGTGCCTGACTGCGGCGCCCCTTAAATATTTTATGCAAATTCCTATATATGGACCAAACACAATTGAAAAGGGGAGATATTTACGCACGCGTACGCTTTGTAACAAGTATTTGTTAGCTGATGAGTTTCACTATCTCTTTATTTGTAAACACTTTGCAAATGATTTCAATCAAGTCGGCCAAAATGGCCCAAAGCAACAAACATTTTTTTGGTATTTGAAGACAACAGGGAGTAACTATACGTATACTTACTGAATTAATTGGAAATTGCTTAATAAAAAATGATAAATCTTTCATGTAATTGTTATGTTAGTCACTCTACTCGTTATTAAACGTTTTAATATATTATTTTTCATTTATTTATTTTCAAATAATTATCATAAACCACAACCGAGACGTAATCATAGGCGTAGGAGCCGAGGGGTGGTGGGAGGGGGCCCCAATGTTCAGCGTGGGGGTGGGGGTGGGGGCAGAGTATGCTTTGACCCCCCCCCCCACCCACACCAATAGTTTGAAGAAAAAATGGTTAGCGCTCAAGAAGTACTTTCCCCCCTATATAATGTTGTATGTTTTGGTGTAATTGCCATGGGCGTGGATAACAGGTGTTTTTTGGCCACCACCCCAATAATTGAAACAAACTTTTTTGATTGCCACCACCACTCCATAATTGAAACGTTCCTACGCCCATGTCAAATCGAGTTGCAAACAAACGGGATTAAAATAACTAACATATAATCAATATACAAAAGAGCAAAGGGAATAGGATTTTACGATCGTGCACGCGCGTGTCCATTTTAGGAATCGGCGAGGAATACCAAAATGGTGGACGATCAAACCGTTCAAAGGTAGGTGTTGATATCATAGTGATTATGGAATACATATTGTTTTAATTCACAGATGCTGTGTACGTGTGGAATCGGCATTGTTCAACTGTTTACCCGAAGTCACAACTACCTCTACAATAATGGGTTTACCTTTAAAGTCAGCATAAACTATGCGGCAGATCGGTGAAAATCAAATTTGAAGCGGTGAAAACAAATTTCCCTTCATTCTCCTGGGTGTATTTTGGCAGATGTAAGCATTATTCTTTTAGATATTGATAGACAATCATGTAATCTATCGATACCTCGAAACGGAAATTGATTTCGTTTACTATTAACTTACAAAACGACATAATATATTGATTGGAAGACAAATTAATAATCCAAAAGCCAACGGCAAAGACATCGTTTTATTGCACATGTTTCTATACAAAAATGTCACTGGCATAGACTCAAAAACTGCCACCGGCTTAGATATAGTGTCCACGGTTTGTCCACTCGAATTTTTGAACATGGAACCAACTGGATGAAGATACACTACTAGAGACAAGATTGCAGAGAGCAGTGGAAAGAAATGTACACAGCAGCGAGAGATTTGGATTATCTGAGGGAAAACGATCAAGAACAGTTTCGAAGCCAACAGGAACAACATGAAGTAACGAATTAGCGCAGGGAGCTAAACGTGTTAAAACAACAGTACCAAGCTTTAACCTGTGGTCGAATAGAACTTATATTGTTGACATTCGTACAAGACTGACACTTCTTCAACACGAAGTTCTAAGTACAAGGAAACGCGACGTGAAGCAGAACGAAAAAAAGCTTTATGCATATTAAACCCACAAAAGTTCACATATTCAGCGCTTCTCGATGAAGAAAGATCAGCAAGCAAACAAGAGAGACATCACCAACAGACACACCATCAATTCCGCTATGTTCAAAGGGATCAACTTGGAAGGAAATAGTGGAAGTCGTCAAAAATACAAGATCAGTTTCAGCACCAGGGCCCAAAGGGATGTCGTCAAAAATGCAAGATCAGTTTCAGCACCAGGGCCCAAAGGGATCCGTATAAGGGCTACAATTAAGGTGTGTCTTAAGCTCTTACGGCGCCTGTAAAGGCTTTTGACAGATCTTATTTGCCATACTTGCAGAAGAATAACCACAAATTACACGACAGCCAATGAGCACATCGAATCAGCGCAGAAGGGAGTCATACCAGGATTTCCCGGGTGCATCGAGCATTCAAGTGCCATCACAGCTTATCAGGGAAGAGACGACCAAGCATGGAGACCTGTCATTTAGCTAGGTCATGCCAAATCCTATGTATCAATACCTAACCAGTTGATCTTTGATGCGCTTGAGCTCTACCACATATGGGGATCATCGAGAGTTACTTAAGCCTCATCAGATTGAATGAACTTTATCATCAAGGCAGCGAATCGGGAAACGACGACCTGACAGTAACAACAACGATGCTTGTGCAACCACGGTGAATTCGTACTCCTCTAAAAGACAATGCGGGATGGACGTAGTTCAAACCCAGGAAATTAAGAAGCATAGTCATCAAAGGTGGCAAGGAAACGGAAAACTTTCAAACTAAAACAATCCAGAGTGAAGAGATTCCAAACGTAATGAACAGGAAAATGGTTTGACGCAAGCCTGAATGACACAATATCAAGCGACTCCAGTCCAAAGTGCAGAAACGTAAGAGGAAAGATGACACGACCGGATTGCCAGGGAAATTTAACGGCATGCATATACCAGCATGGACTTTTGTCTCGCTTGACCTAGCCTCTGACATTGCATACAGTTACCACTACAACGATATTGGGTCTTGAGAGAACAATCAACAAATCCTTGCGCAGACGGCTAGGAGCTTCACGAGTATTGGCCTCCCTAGCATGCCACCTAAACTCCAACTTCATGTTTCATCATTGGTAGAGGAGTTCAAGGCAGCAAAGGCAAGACTAGCGATGACAGTGAGTGATTCATAAGACAAAAATATCAGAAACACGGAAATACAGACGAGAACCAGGAAGAACGTGATCTTCGAGTACTGCAGTCGACCAAGCAGAGAGCAGACCAAGACACAGCGACATCTTGGGCACACCATGTGTTGGACTGAGGCTCGGGACAAAACCAGTTCAGAGGCGGGGGATTTGCAGAATAAAGATGGAAGGAGGAAGATGTTCCAGGACGACATCAAGAAGATAGAGGCAGATTTCAGGAAGGCTTATACATAATGTAACAATATGAAACATGTAACATTGGAGATGGGAGCGCAAGGGGCGCAGACTAAATGGTAACCAGCAGACACGAGGCTAACATATCAGGCATATGCCATGGCGCCTAGAACTATGTCGAGTCCAGTTTCACATCCCACGACTTTTTACCATCTCCCAACAAACCTCCACAAATGGGGCCTGACAGAAACCTCCACCTGTATGGGAACCAGAACACGTACTGTCAAACTGTTACACAGCTCTTGCTCAGGGACGCCTACATATGACGAGACAAACAGGTGCTAAGGGAGCTAGCAGGTACCCTCATCAGCGTTGCGAGATACAACGGAAGTGCAAAATCAATACAGCCACAAGGAGGCATTCAAGATGGAGCTCAGGGCTGGAAATGAGGTGGATCTGAGAAGGTAATGATAGAATATTCTGTTCCATGGGAACAGCGCTGTGAAGAGGCTTTCGAGAGGAAACGGGCAAAAGTATCCCTGCCTTGCAGAATACGTTAGCCTTATGATGGAGCGTGTGAGTTTTACCAGTAGATGGGACGTAGAGGATTCCCAGCACACACCATGTGGAGGATGGTTTCTTCTTTGGGCATCAAAGGGAAATACCAGAAAGAGGCAGGTCAGAGGTTTTTAACATCATAGGTCGTTTAGCTCGCAGTGGTAGAGGTGATATGAGAGAAGCTAAAACTCGTCCACAGACGGACAGTGATGCAGTGGTAGAGGAGATATGAGAGAAGCTGAAAGTCGTCCACAGACGGACAGTGATGCAGTGGTAGAGGAGATATGAGAGAAGCTGAAAGTCGTCCACAGACGGACAATGATGCAGTGGTAGAGGAGATATGAGAGAAGCTGAAAGTCGTCCACAGACGGACAATGATGCAGTGGTAGAGGAGATATGAGAGAAGCTGAAAGTCATCCACAGACGTACAGTGATGTAGTGGTAGAGGAGATATGAGAGAAGCTGAAAGTCGTCCACAGACGGACAATGATGCAGTGGTAGAGGAGATATGAGAGAAGCTGAAAGTCATCCACAGACGTAGTGATGTAGTGGTAGAGGAGATATGAGAGAAGCTGAAAGTCTTCCACAGACGTACAGTGATGTAGTGGTAGAGCAGATATGAGAGAAGCTGAAAGTCATCCACAGACGGACAATGATGTAGTGGTAGAGGAGATAGAGAAGCTGAGTCATCCACAGACGGACAGTGATGCAGTTACAGAAGAGATATGAGAGAAGCGGAAAGTCGTCCACAGACGGACACTGATAGAGGAGATATGAGAGAAGATGATTGATGCTGTGGTAGAGGAGATATGAGAGAAGCTGAAAGTCGTCCACAGACGGACAGTGATGCAGTGATAGAGGAGATATGAGAGAAGCGGAAAGTCGTCCACAGACGGACACTGATAGAGGAGATATGAGAGAAGATGATTGATGCTGTGGTAGAGGAGATATGAGAGAAGCTGAAAGTCGTCCACAGGCGGACAGTTATGCAGTGGTAGAGGAGATATGAGAGAAGCCGAGTCATCCACAGACGGACAGTGATTTGGCCAATCACGGTTGACTCAAAACCTTAAGGACTTTATAGGTTCGGAGTCCAAACTCTCGAGAGGTACTGGCTGATGGATGTCTGTGGCTTCAACAATAGTCTTATTCTCTTGATTGTGTTTTGTTGCTTCCAAAGGATCTCCCTTATTATTGCTTCCAAAGGATCTCCCTTATTATTGCTTCCAAAGGATCTCCCTTATTATTGCTTCTTATTATTGCTTCCAAAGGATCTCCCTTATTATTGCTTCCAAAGGATCTCCCTTATTATTGCTTCCAAAGGATCTCCCTTATTAGTGTTTATTTGTATAGAATTATGTTGTACGTGGTTAAACGCCATGCCAATTCATTCCAATATATAAATGGTAGACACAAGACAATTAGGCAAGTTGCAACTCGTTCTAAACAGATGTAGATCTCCCCACTGGGAACTGGAAAATGAAAAACATGGTTTTGAATTGAATGGACCTTGAATTCACCGACCATTCTTGATAATGTTCTTACATTTAAGCCAAGCATGCAGATTTCAAATTTAAAGGATAAACCTTCATAACAAGCTGCTATGTATAAATATGATAAATACTAATACATAGCAACTTCATGCGATTGTTTATGTTTGAAGGTTATGGGAGTATTGGTGAACGAAATTCAAGTACTGGAGCTCAAGTCTTAAGAATAGTTCTAAGACTGGTTGGTGAATTGCTGGATGTTCATTTCCAGTAATCATCTTCATCTCCATAATTGTAACGTTTTACTCATAATCAGTCCGTTAAAAGAGTTTTATCACATAACATGCGATGTGGGAGTGTAATAACATCATTCAATTTTTTCGATATTCCATTAGTGGTATAACATAACATTAATGACGTCATGTTAATGTACGTTTTCTGACGTAATGTGGCGTTATAAGTTATGTAATAAATAGAATCTAACATTCGTTCTCATTCATTATTGAATTTATTAAACGAGTTGGCAAAATGATATAATGCGAGGCTCTTTCTCATTCATTATTGAATTTATTAAACTTGTTAGCAAAAATGATATAATGCTCGGCAAGAGCATCGCATTATATCATTTTCCCAACTCGTTTTCAAAAATAATATAATGCTCTGCAAGTGCCTCGCATTATATCATTTTGCCAACTCGTTTAATAAATTCAATAATGAAGGAGTACTCATGTAAGATCCTCTATGTAGAACACGATTCAGTTCATTCATGCATGAATATTTTGGTTAAAATTGGTTTCAAAATATTTGATTTCATATTTACGTGTCATAAAATTATGATGACAAATATTTACAATGCAAAAATATAGTATCAGAATGGAAGAATGAAAGTTGTTCTCCTTTTCGTAGGATCTATATTTAGTAGGACACGTGATTAAGTTATAAGTTATACAGTTAATTACAATTTCATAGAAACAACTGAACTGAATGTTGTTTAACGGCGCATCAAACCATTAAATTTTATTTAGAGCCTCCCAAGAGAAAGGAGGGTATGCCCTTCTTTTACTAACGAACATTTTTCTGTTTCTACAAGGTTGTATGCACGAAGTTTCATGAAGATATATCAAATGGTTTTGGAAGTACATTTATACTATAGCAACAAAAGTATCAACAAATTGATCCCCCCCCCCCCCCCCCCCCCCCCCCCCCCGAACACCAAAACATGTTAAAAATCAAAGGACACAACAAAAACACTAAGCTGATAGGCGTAGCAAGTTTCAGGAAGAAATCATGAAAGGTTTGTTTTTTTTAATCCAGAAAGGAAGCGTTTGTTGACAATTGGGAGGAAGTTACGTTTTACATTTATTAAATGCAAATTAGCTGTAGGCATATAAACCATGTCAATTGTTTTCTTCAAATCAGTATTGGAGACAATGTTCTTTTCCCTCCTATTTCCAATTATGTAAAATTCTCTTTTCCCCTTCATAATTTGCTTTGTAATACCTTGAATTAATTTACTCTTATATCAGAATTTTGTCTCACCTACCAAATTTCACCACAGAGCTATTATACCAGATTCAACCTGTCAGTTGTATTTATACTTAAATGCATATGCAATAACTCTGCATGCATCAATTTCACTAATTGTAGATCTCTTACAAGATATTGCTTACACAAACTCTCAAATGAAACCTCAGACATTCTAATATTAGAAAGTTGTAAATAACAAAACCACAGCAAGACCACTAGTTTGATATGTACTGCAAGTTTCATGAAAATACGTTGAACGTTTTTCAAATTCAATTGTGCTCTTGAAGTCGTGACTTTGCGCCATGTGACTTAATTGAACTGAATTGGGTTTTACGGCGCACCAACACATGAAAAGGTTAATGGCGCCTAACAGGCATGAACATGCCAGGCTTATCTTCCATGTACATCGAGATAAAATATGGAAAATGGGCCTAGAACCTTCTCACCCTGAACTGCAGAGTTGCTGCAAATTCTATCGTAGAAACTCTGTTTACGCTGGAGCCACGTTTATTGTTTTTCTGCCACTGCTCTTTTGATGCGAGCGAGATAGCACCTGAAACAATGCAGGGATCATGATGAAGACCTTTAATGAACATGAACAAAAAATGATAAAATGAACATAATTTGTGGGGATTCTACCCCTCTGCCTACCCCTCCAAAGGAATCTGCAGTGGCCCTATTCTTTGCCCCATGACCAAACGGGGGCACCCGGGTACCACACGGGGCTCCATGTGACTTAAATTCCTAACATTGTACGGAAACTTCCGAAATACCACTGAAATCGGCTAAGTATATGGCCAGTAGTGCTAAAAATAATAAAACAAGGACAAACATTATTTGTTATATACCGTATTTATTATACTTCAAAAGTTCAATAGTGTATTGTATAAACATGATACACTTTCAATTACATGGTTTACAAATTCATGCACATGCTCAACTCCAAAGAATTCACTACCTGGAATTTTGATGTAACGTTTTCAAAACCATGCAGCAAGTGGCCTGTTGAACTTGTTTACCAGATGAAGCATATTCAAGTTGGATACGTGTGCTGGAAAACCTGTTCTCACAAACAGGCGTAGAGAAAAAGATTTGGCAAAAACACATGTATGAGTTTGGACATCAACATGTATACCGGTATGTTTAAGTTTCACACCACATACTGGACTACAAGTTTATGTTGCCAATATTATACATATACATAGTCATCATTCAAGCCCCATGCATGAGGTTATTCATTTACCTTAGACCTAATAATTTAATAATTACAATGTTAATAATTACATTTACCACATAACGTACGGTGTGGGAGTGGAATAACACCATTCTATATTTTTGATATATACCACTAGTTATATAAGTATGAAAATGAGCCTAGTATGCTCTGTCAAAATGCAATAAAAGTTGATATGTGAGTTATGTGATAAATAGAAACTAACATTCGTTCTCATTCATTAATGAGTTTATTAAACTCGTTAGCAAAAATTATATAATGCTCGGCAAGAGCCTCGCATTATATCATTTTGCCAACTCGTTTAATAAATTCAATAATGAAAGAGTTCTCATGTAAGATCCTCTATATATAAAGGAAGATTAATTCAATGTAAAGTAAACGCGACAATATGAAAGTATACACTGACAGTAAAAATACTGGCAAAATCAAAATGTTTAATTACAACATCAATGTTACAAACATAAATATGCCAATGGCATTAATGCTTACATTTGGTCTATAATAAAAATTGTCTATAATAAAAATAGTACTTTGGCACAATATAAGAACCATATGCAGAAGCAAAATATAAGTAATTTTTATATTTTATAAATTCATGAACAGGTTACAACAACCCTACGCCATTCAGCATGAAGGAGAAACATACATTAATGCCAGATTAAGCGATTTATGATTCTATGATCAAAGTACCCTGCCATGCCATTCCACATAAAGGAAAGCACTAAAATCATATTAAAATGAAAGATGACTCCATAAATGACATATCTACATTCAATGACACTTAAATTTGTGTGCATAATAAATCAACTTGTGTCCATGCCTTCCTGTGACGTTTGTTTTTGTTCGATTCCAGCATTTGAATTACTTTCACTACTTGCAGTAGTCACTCCATTGTCTTTAGGTTGAATTGGTTGGTTTGTCACTGGTGACATAGAATTGTTAACACCAATAAATTCCCTTGATTGAGGAGATTGAGTAGTCTCCCTTGACGGAGGTCTATATGGAAACCCGCCGGGAGGAACAGATTGTCTTGATGGGGTTAAACGTCCTGAATTAGATAACACTGTATTTGTCTCCCCTGGTCGTGCAACCAAATTTAAACCAGCATTAACTGATTCATTAGTTGGTGTTTTCCTGGCATTTTCTAACTCGAGCGGTGCTCTTAATGGTGTATTTGAGTCAATTGGGGCCCTCAAAGGGGTATTTGTGTCCATTGGGGCCCTCAAAGGGGTATTTGTGTCCATTGGGGTCCTCAAAGGGGTATTTGGGTCCATTGGGGCCCTCAAAGGGGTATTCATGATTGTGTCACCACCACCACCTATCCTGGCTGGAGAATGTCTGTTGCCATGTGATGTTGGTGGAGTACGGGGGGAACCAGCTGGGCTCCCTAGTCGTGCCCTACTGGGACTGGATGGTGCCCCGCGGGGAGACTTGGCAAGTTTCCTAGCCTCTCGCTCTGCAGCCTGAAGTTTACGCTGCTGCATCATGTCCTTCAACACCTTGTCCATCTTGGCAACTTTCTTCTGTGGCTTTGGAGCAGAGCCTGAATAATACAACGAGAATGGTAATAATGAGTGATGAAAAACAGAACTAAATGCAAATTCTAATGCAACTATTATGTAACACTTTGCTCCATTGGCTAACGTCTCAAATTTGCAACTGTAAAACCCCTGATTTACCCTCTGAAAAATATGTGACATCATATAACGTTGATACAAACGCTGGCATCCGTGAATTGGAGTTTTCATAGAAAAACAAGTCTGTATGTATGATTTGATTTTATATTTGTAGCATTTGAATGGAAAATCATTAGAATTGAGATAACCATGCTAAGATGTTCAATCTGGGATGGTATGTGGTTGGTTTTACGGTCTGATATTACGTTTTACGGCTTGGCTACAGCGTCGCCGTAAAACGAAATTTCAGACTGTAAAAGCACTCCATCAAAGCAGGATCCCAGACTGAACATCTTAGCATGGTTATCTCTTATATGTTATGTAAAATTGTAAATGACCCATAAGAGTTGAGGTGAATGCCATTTGTGAAAACTGCCCTGTGTTATTGAGCTATACTAGGCTATTATTAACAATTTATTATAAGCCGTTTTTCAACAATGTAGTGGGTAGGTACGTCTAGGTAGGTAAACTTTTATTTCTTCTGTCAGAAGACAGCACATGTTTTATTTGATTTATCAGATGAATTTTCAAGATAGTCTCTTTTTTATGTAATGATTTTACCAACCAAAGTTGTCCCTTTGATTAAAATTTTCATAAAAAAGATGAGACAACAAAATAAAATGCTAATACCGGTACACAACAATTTCTAGACTACTTTGGTACACAACAATTTCTAAGACTCTACTTTGGTACACAACAATTTCTAGACTCTACTTCAAAGATATAATTTCAGAGATATCCATACTTTTTTTAATGAGTTTTTTTGAGTGCATGATACTTGGAAAAATGTACCATTTATGATTTTAATGTCTACCTGAATGTATCTCTAAAAAAATTATAATCCGATTCTCTCGTCAACTATTCATTGCCCCTTTAGCGGCATAGAGGCTACAAACCTTAGAAGTACATCAACTAGATCACTTACCTGGTGTCCTGCGGGGTGTTAACACTGTCTTAGTATCAGGGAAGTCATCATCAAAATCAAACTCATTAGGAATAACTGGCCTGAAATATTAATAATTTCATTTACAAGGAATAGTTCTCCCTGGCCGAATGATTAACAACGTTGTGTTGTAAACCTTCGCCTCTCTCACCCCTGCAGTTCGAATCCCACTGGGGGCTCGACTTCTGAGGAAGAGTCGATTCTTACGGATGGCTTGAGGTGTACAGTACTGGTTCTACCCAGGAAAAGTGGGTGGTCTGCCTCCATCAAAAAAAAATTGAATGTCATATATAACCTTACGTGTTGAAAATGACTCAAAACACCATACAAACAAACAAATCATTTACAACAACTGGCCTGAAATATTAATAATTTCATTTTCTAGGAACAACTTGCCTGAAATATTGTAAGTTGTATTTATTTTGCTTTTGTGATATCTTGTGAAGTGTAAACCTTATACTATATAGATGGTTTCCTGTCTAGAATTATAAGGTGTTAAGGTTTTAAATAACATATTGCCTTTTGCCGGTAATTCTAGATACATGGATGTAATAATTTTATATTGCGCAATAATAAGACTATACTTGTACAAAAACATCTTATTCTGATAGATGTGGTATGCCAATAATCTGTGCTCATCCAGCAGTAAAACAACAGAGAAGCAAGCTCCAGAGAACAATTTTTTAAAATACGTTTTTAGAAAATTTTAACATCTCTGAATGAAAAAAAGTTTTGACCCCCACGATGATGCTATGCAGGCGACACAAAAATAAAGCATGAGCAGTCAGTGTGCAGTACATCACTTACCTTTTCGCCTCCTGTTTTGAGGGTGTCTCAACCAACTCTTCCTTTATTTCCTCCTCCCGCTGCACCTCAGAATCTGGTGGTCGTCGCCCTGGACATTTCCAACTCAATTCCAGCACCTAATCATAAAATGACATTGAACGAAGATGGATAATTCTAACATTTCACAATCCAATGACAATTTCAGAGCTTTTTTACCTTATATAACGGAGGCATGTAAAGGGTCTCTTCCCATTTGAAAACTTGATGTTTTTCCCCCAAATATTTACTTTGTGAAATATTACATTCCCCCCCCCCCACACAATGGACAGGCCAGGGCGTCTTCCCAATTTTGTGCCCCCCCCCCCCCCCCCCACACCCAACAAAATGGACAGGCCTGGGCGTCTTCCCAATTTTGTGGGAAAAAGCCCAGAATTTAGTCTTTCTTTTGTGCAAAATTTCAATAGGTCCCTTTAATTTTCACACTTGAGAAGACATTATCGTATAACAATAATGTATTTGGGGGGGAAACCACCCCTTTTTGTAGTTTCTTAATAATAATATCATGATATAATACCTTTTTGGACTCGAGTTCCTCAAACAGTTTTATCATATCTTCAGCCTTCGGTTCCCATGCACCCTTGTGTGCCTTTCCGGGATTATACATTTCTTCATCACTACACTCTGCCCATACCTCCTCTTCTTCTTTTGGATTGGTCATGGTCAACTACAGATACAAAGAACATATTTTAACCGATGACCAACTACAGATACAAAGAATACATTTTAACCGATGAACAAACTTTTTCAACAAATTTCCTTTTGATAATGATGTTGTAGTTCTTAGTGAATGAGCGTGTAGTGTAAATGTATTTGTAAGTATATAACCATCAAAATATAACCCAGATAGTAGGTTGGACCCAAGAAGTGACACGTCTCAAATTTTGACTTAAAAAGGTTATCATAGAATACACAACAGTGCAATACTAATTAAAGGTAATCTTATGATGTCTGTTAAACAAATTACCATGTCTTGCCTACTGATAAAACTTAGTTGTAGTGTTTTCCTTAAAGCAGAATGGCGGGCGGCACGCTCTGCCTATTTTTTGGCCCTGCTGTCCTAAAAACGAGTCCTGTTGTCATTATATATTCACCCTTTTGCTCTAAATTATTCTTGCCTAGTACATATTGGCATCCTTAGGCAATCAGCGCTGACGCTGTCAGCAGACATTACCTACATTTTCGATTATTTATCTTAATGTCGATTATTTCAAAGAAAAGTGGCGATTATTTTATTTAAAAAAAAAAAAATTGTCTTGCTGATAATTACCCTTTTAAAAATTTACTATATCAGGCCACAGGCTATCAAATTTTTTATTGAAATGAAATAAATAACTGTCGTCATTTAGTGGTCTATTTGTTAATTCATGTAGAAAATAAGTTGCCTGGAGGGGGTATAGATGGTTCTCAAAAAAAGGATACAGATCAACCTCTTACGATGACGCGTCAAAGTTGGCTGTTATTTTTTAAACTAAAAAATATGTGGCTATTTATTGAAAATGGCCAGTGTGAGCACTGGGCAATAAATCGAGCATGTGTTAATTGCAAACATTGTATACATGGTGTGTTTCGTAAGGATTATTTTGAGCCGAGGTGTTAATTAGGCTATCCTGTTTGCCGACAACTCAATTGTGCCTATCAGGTCAGCTTTTTGTGTAAGTTATGAAAATATGTTTATTGATATTTCATTTAAATTTCAGGTAAATGTGCTCTAATCAATTTATTCGCGATTAAAACATAAAGCGATGAGAAAATATAAATAATTTCAAAAATCACGTGAAAAAATTCAAAACAAGACTATTATGCCGGTAGCTTCCGGTTTGCAGTGTCAAACTAAATCGATTGATTATGAATAAAGACAGACATTTTTTATAACTCCCCGCACCCCCACAAACTATAATGATTTAACTTGATTAACTATACACTGGCGCAAGCAATTGTGAAAAACTATGTTAGCATAAAAAAGTTGACGTAACTCCGGTCGGATGCATTAAAAACAGTATATTAAATCATTTTAGAATTATTTTATTATTAGAATTTTATGTTTCTGGGTTTTAAGAACTTCATTACTCAATGTCCAGTAATACCTCAGTGTGTTCTGAGAATGTAACAAGCTTAATTTTTTATCACTGAACCTATCAGAATGCTTTATATTTTCATTTGGTTGCTTCTATCATGACATCATTTTCTGGTATTATGATGTCATGCTATCTGGGCTCTTCATTTGCCTTCGCCAGTCGCCATAGGCGAAATCAAATTTCAAATGGCGAAACTTTTTTCAAGTGCTTTCGCCAATTTGGCTAAAGTCATTTAACCCATGTAAACTGACGGCTGGTATTGGCGAAATTGGCGAAAGTAGCAAAAGGAACAAGTTTGTGGGCGTGGCCATGTTCCTGAAAAATCCTTGACGGGTTCTCGGTGTTTACAGAAGAGCTAAAATCTATAGACTGTGTTACGACAATTGCGCTTTATATTACACACGGCTTATTTTACATAGCGAAAGGTAGCGTCGAGGTGTAATGGTTAGCACTGCGGCTTAGTAACCCAGGGATCGCGCGTTCAATCCCAGCCAGGACCGAATTTGTGTTAATTATCGAAATATTTCAAAAAGTATTTCCTACCTTGCCAGTCCTTCGGATGAGACTTTAAAACCGAGGTCTGCTCGCTAAAATGCTTAGTGCAATACAGCGAGGATAAATAAACGCTTATACGCACGAATGCTTATACGTATTATCAAAATGGTAATAACTAACCTTTCTCATACAAAGATTTACACCCTTTTAACTGTGATATCGACTTTGTAACTCCGTTATTCAGAACTGAAAGTAGCCCATGCTACGTACATGTGGTCATATACCACTATTGCATTTCCCATAGGTCTCCATTATAGCCTTTTGGCCTACAACCCCTATTCCTATATCGGAACGGATGAAAAAACCTAACTGTTTTTAAAGAACTATCTTAGAGACACTCAAAAATGACCAGCAAATTGGGGATAATCTGATGCTTTCAGCCTCTAATAGTTCACTGAAGGTTCCCCAGAATGGCAGTAAAGAAATTTTACTTTTTGCAAATATACTCTCAGTAAAATTGTATCCATAAAAATGCAAATTTCAGTCAAAATATCCTAAATCAACATGTTTTATGATGGTAACATAATATTTTGATGTTTTATGGGGATTTGTTATGATTTGGGTAATTTAATCCAATCAGAATCTACCTTACAATCTGACTATATGCCCTAATAGACCCTATACTTTTTTCAACCAATCAGAAGACCCAAATCAATAGTGGTATCTGACCATGTAAACAATACAGTGTCATCTGTTTTCGCGCATTGAAAGCAAGCCATTTCTTTCGAGTTGTATGCGTGGCCACACAAAACAGAACGATAACTGTGTCATCCGTTTTTTCCATCATGGGTACATGCTTGGTTGCTTCCTTGATTGATTGATTGATTGAAGGGTTTCATGACGCACCAACATATAAAAAGGTCATAAAAATGAACCTGCATGTATGCTTAAAATTATGTTTTCTTACAACATTCATCATTGGAACATGTCACCAACTGTGACAAATAATAGAGGCATTGGTGATAATAGATGAAACATATTAAAATCAAGTTTTAACCATGTTCATGTAACCATCTAACTGTTAGAAACTGTCAAAGAATTAATATCATTCAACTTGGTTTAATATATATACATATATATTAATGATAAGAAATTTATACAAATATTTAATCGGAAATTGTATTAAATTCTGCTTAAATGGCTAAAAAAGCTTAGCCAAAAATGGCTAAACAAAAATTCCATTGGCTTAAGAAAATTGAGGTGGGTTAGCCAAAATGGCTAAACATTTTTTGGACCAATGAAGAGCCCAGGCTATTATGATGCAACTCAGTGTGTTCTCAGAACTGAATGAGCCTTTTAAAAGACTGTATCACTCATTGAGTTATGAGTTTCTTGAAACTATGAATCACAAAATTCTAAAAATATAATAGTTCCAAAATTATTTAATAGACTGTTTAAAAATGTTCTACTTTCACTGCGTTTTCCAGTTTTTTTTGTTTTTTTTAAAAATGATATTCACTTTTAGAAACATAACGGCTCAGTGTTATCTTCACTACATTGATATAATAAATTGTAAAAAGAAAAAAGAGAATCTAGAAAAGCAACTAAAAGTTTGAAACAATGAAATAAATGAGTGAGAACTGTATTACCAGTTTCTTTTTATTTATAACAACTTTATATTTTAGTTCCTTTGCAACAACAAAATTGACATGTTCATTTTGTTCTTTCATTTTGAAATGTTTCAGCACCATAACGTAACCTGAATCTAGACGGATTTGGTACTCTGTGGTCACAAGTAGTTAAGTAATATCATGCAGACTCTTGTCATCCAGTCTTCAACAATAAAGCAAGCACCTCTATCGTATTACCCGAACCGTATAGGGGAGGTAACTCTCCTCTAACATCCAGGTGTTTCTGTCAAAATGCAGGGCACAAAAATTCCACTTGACTGCTCGCTATGACGAGTTCTCAATGATGCAGGACGAGTAAAAATTCAGATAAATTCTTCAACAATTTATCAATAAGGCCATTTAATTATTGCATAGGACGAGTAACTCAGAAACAAATTGTCTTTCCCTGAAATGGCATCAAAAATCTGCAAAATAACGGATTTGCATCGCCACCCTATCATTTCTAGACTTGGTGAACCCCTGAGTGCCCCTATGAATATACAACAATTCCAGCTGATAATCTTGGCTCACTGGGGTTTCTTCCGATATACTGCCTAGGGCAGACATCACAGACAGGTGACATCATCAAGTGGTGTCTCAGGGTTTCACCGTTGCTACCATCTGACCATAAATTGTGGTTAAAAAAATCCTACTGGGTTTTCTGTCTTTTTGTGGTCATTTGTAATTTTTATTGCTTTAGTGCTTGCTTTATTGCATTATAAGTTATTGATTTATTTTAAGCAAATTCTCGACTGATATCATTTGCTTTTTTAACTGGTTACCGTTTGCTGCTATTTATCATTTGCAGCTATTTATCGGTAGGCATCTCCAGAATAAAGTTGAACATTTCAACCAATCAACCGCTACTGTAAACATAATTTACTCTGTTCTAAGAGTATTTTAAACAAATTATTTAGCCATAGAACAAACCAACACAAAACGCGAAAATACATGACATAAATAAAATTAAGCATATAATGTTTACGCCACCCCACACATGCAGTTTAAACTAAACTATAAACAAAATAAAATATAGGTTGTTTTCTAGCAATACCAAATGATGATAATAAGAACATAAATTTGCAATGAAATATTGAAAACATAGTTTTTGTTTACCATTTTCGCGCGCCAGGGATTTTTTATACTCTTACACCGGTATGGTCAGCTTCTCTGACACAGCTGCAGCGGAACATTGTCGTCGTCATCTTTGCCTGACACCAAGCTTCTTTTTCTTTTTTTAATTATACTGCAATCCTTCATTTATGAAGTTTATTTGCAGTCAAGCTAATTAACGCTGTCAACATTTGTTATTATTATGGTATTTTGTAGTCACAGACACAATAACAATTGTTGATATTTCTGCTTTTGTAGTTCATAGTTTTTTTATTCTTGAGATCAATATTCCATATATGGTCATATGGAACTATGCCATTATATTTTTCAAAATGGCGGCTCCCATATCCATTTTAGTACAACTTTCAAATGGTCTATCTTTTTTGTTTATCATCCGATTTTGATCATTCTTTCACCTTTTTGCAATTTTCGCAGAACTCTCAATAAAAGTTCTGTTTGGCTGTGCCGCTACATTCCCTTTAAGTTTATCTTGTTATTTCGATATTTTACATATACTATTTAATACAGAGAAGTGTTTAGCAATCAGATAGTTTATGTGCTACTTAGCTGATAGTCTCTATATTCTGTGATAAGTTTCTGATCATCCACGTTAGAGACATATGAATTATGTCCATTTGAACATACATGTACATGGTTAAAACGTTTACACATGCATATGTATGCTTGGTTAACATGTTTACACGTGCATATGTATGCTTGGTTAAAACGTTTACATGTGCATATGTATGCTTGGTTAAAACGTTTACACGTGCGTATGTATTCTTGGTTAAAACGTTTACACGTGCATATGAATGCTTGGTTAAAACGTTTAGACGTGCGTATGTATGCTTGGTTAACACGTTTAGACGTGCGTATGTATGCTTGGTTAAAACGTTTACACGTGCATATACGTATGCTTGGTTAAATCGTTTATACGTGCATATGTATGCGTAGTTAAAACGTTTACACATACATATGTAAGCTTTGTTAAATTGCTTACATATGCATATATACATACCCCCTTGCCTAACAGGTACATTCACCCAAATAATGCTCCACTGTAAACTTGCTGGACTGGACATGCAACTCGAGCTAAAGTACTGTATCCTATTGCCAATGTCTTAACCACCCATATGAGGATCATATTGGGCATAAGCTTTCGGGCTTTATAACCTATCATTGGGTTAAAATTTCCTTTTGAACACACTTTTACCCTGTGATTATAATTCTACATTATAGTAAATTTAAAATTCTTACTGGAAAAGAAGGTATTTATAAACATATGATATTTACTTTAACTCTTCAACAACAGAGATCGCTCACATGCCAAATTATCGGAACCAATCAGATTGCAGATCGTGGCATTTGTTATATACTATTTAATACCGAAACAGACCAACTGCACCTTGAACTGCGCCTTGGTATATATGTCAAATTGTTTGAAAGCATACAATGTTAAACTATTTCAAAAGATATTATACGAAACTACTACAGAATCAATCTGATTGGTTCCGACACTTTAGTCTGGTACCCTTCCCCTACTGCGCTCGCTACTCTCTCTTCGAGTAGCGAGTGCAGTAGGGGAAGGGTACCAGACTACCGACACTTTCGCATTTGACTACTCTGACACAGGAAACTCAGTGATATGTAAGAAACTCGTTCCAATTGTAAAAGAAATATGAGGTATATTATATTATATGTACAAATATGTACAACAGATAACTATGACTTTATTGTACATGTTATGGGCTACCGTTTGGTTCCGTGAGAGCCCAGGGATCAAAGATGGTCAAACAAATATTCTTCTCTGAAACTACAGAGCTAAAGTTCTAATATTTTGCATGAAGTATAAACTGTTTCATTGGTGACTTTGTGTCAAATGTGTCCCCCGCCCCGGAGTTCACATGTATTACATACTTATATAGGGAACATTTTTTTAAATTGTTCTTGTCTGAAACCAAAAGGTATAGAGCTCTCAGATATTGCATGTAGCATAAGCTTATGATCCCAAGTTTGTTCAAATGACGACACTGTGGTAAAATTAGACCCCGCTTCAGTTTTACCACAGACCTAATAACAATATGTCTGTGGTTTTACATAGTATTATATAGAAAAACCTTGTCTGAAACTCAAACTACAAGAGCTAGAAGTCTAATATTTTGCATGTAGCATATGCTTACGTTCTCTACCAATTTTATTGGAATAGTAACACGGAGTTCAATTTGGCACTGCCCCGGGGTTCATAGTTTTACACAGACAAACAGGGAGACACTGAAAAATCTCGATCCATCTCTGAACTTACCAGACCACTTTTATTTCCTCCATGTGTTATTGTTGCAAGTGTCTACAGTGGACATGGCCATATGGTGAGCAATTCAAAAACCATTTAGCTCTTTTTTAATCTACATTCTCCTCCCTCTTCCCTCTTCTCTGCATCCTTTCTTCTTCAGGCAACTTTGCTGTTGTCACTTTTTTACTAGATGGCTATCTGTTGTGACGTACCGAAACCTCGTTGATTTCCATTACGACTGTTGATGTTCACCTGCAGCTGGACTGATTTTCTCCTCATTTCCTGTTGACAGAATTTTCCTGGGACTGGTTGCACAATATTAGGCAATCAATAGCTATACTAGCAACAGCGGTTGTTTTTGATTGTAGTATTGTGAAACAGCTTCCTCATTGTTCTAGCGGTCTTGGTAGCTCAATGGGTAAGGCATTGCGATTTGGCGCTAAAGACCTCGCTCCCTGGCGTTGACATCCCTTTCAGGTTACTGTTTCAATATAACTTAACTGCTGTCCCCATGGTATTCCAAACAATATACTATATGCTACTACAAGTTTGAGTTTACTGCCGACGAGGAACCGGAAGTTCTGCATACAGCGTTCCTTCTTTCAGTGGATGTTCTTATCCTTAGCGGGTGAACATAGTTATAATAGACGCACAAATAACAGTTTATACAGAGATGGGTAGCTTTAAATGCAATACTTTTTGAATGTTCAAGATACTTTGGAAGTCACTGACATGCAGAAAATTAAATAACTTCTTTTCATATCAATTAGTGAAAAATCGTAATATTTTTTATAAAATCTGATCACTCATCATTTAGCCACGTCTTCAATGAATGCATGCTGTTTTACAACTCGTTAACAGCTTAGGTCAGTCATACCGGGTCAGCTTAGGTCATACCGGGTTGAAATAGGGGAATAGTGATGAGCACGGAAATGAAGACTGGAAATGAATATCATGTTTTTAATTTGATTATTTTCAATTCAAAACCATGGTACTCAGTTTCAAGGCTAAATACAGTCCAATGTGGCTGAAGAAAATAATACAAAAAGTGATTTAAATAGGGTTATCCTCTCATCACGAGCATTCTACCTGCGAAGTTTCATGGGGAGAAGAGTTACAGAGCGGACAGGGATTTTCATGATCGGGTCACGGTGACCTTGACCTTGACCTACTTAACGCAAAATCAATAGGGTTTATCCTCTCACCACAGGCAGTCCATCCATGAAGTTTCATGATATTTACTTCATAGGGAGTGGAGTTATCCGGTGATATTGACCTTTAATCTACCGACCTCAAAATCCATAGAGGATTAGGGGTCATACATTCAGTTCATGATATTTTCTTCAGGTGAGGAGGAGTTGCAGAGTGGAGCGGACAAAGATTTTCATTATGGGGTCATAGGGACCTTGGCCTTTGACCTAGCTCACAATCAATAGGGGTCATCCTCTCACCACAGGCCCTAGAAGTTTCACGATATTTGCTTCAGGGTGAGAGGAGTTACAGAGCAATTAGAGTTTTCATGATCTGGTCAGTGTCCTTGACCTTTAACCTCATAATCAATAGGGATCGTCCTCTCACCATAGGCAGTCCATCCATGAAGTTTCAGGAGATATGCTTCATGGGGAGAGGAGTTAAGAGAGCGGACAATGTTGAGTCTACCGACCGCTGGACTGACAAGGTGAAACCAGTCTACACCAGCGTAAAACTTCGTTTTGCAGGGACATAAAAAGACACGTTACCTTTACCAACAGCACAGCTCGACTATACGATTTTTCAGAGAATAAATTATATAGCCAGTATATACCATCAGAAAACAATGCTAAAACAATGTGGGATGGGGTTGGGGGTCGGGGCGGGCGGGTATAGAAACTCATGCCGATATAAAACTATTGTTAGAATCTCATACAAATTATAGTAAAATTTGGGGCAGGGTGTGACATTTTTTATTTTGTTTTATCAGTTTTAATCGAACATTGCTGTCATTTGAAAGAAATTTGTGGTCGAAAGGCAACTCGGGGAGGGAGGGGATATCTGGCAAATTGTTTGATTGATATTTTATCTGTGTATCTGAATTTAATCTAAATTGTTTTATATGTAAATGATTGCGTTCAAATTAAAATTTTAATATCAAAATAATGGAAGATAAATGAAAACAATTTACCCCTGCCCCCCACCACACCCCCTCCCTGTCCTCCACGTTTAGGTGTAGATTTGATCAAACAAAACCACATGGACATATGTAAGAACAAGAGGCCCAAGAGGACCTGTGGACGCTCTACTGGCTCAAGATAAAGTTTACGTACAAGGGGCCACAAGTCTTTCAAAAATCGTTTAACCGGAACATGGTGATGATATATGCAACTAGGCTTGGTACTGATCATCCCTGCAATGTTTCGTTGAAATCCAGGCAGAGGTTCAGGAGAACTAGTCTAGACAAAGTAAGTGTATTAAAACCTTTAAGGGCTCATAACTCTGCCAAAATTCATTCAACCAGAACATGGCAATGACAGGTGCAACTAGGATTAGTACTGATCATCCTCACCAAGATTCGCTGAAATCTGGTAAAGAGTTCAAGGAGAGACTAATCTGGACAAAGTTTGTGTATTAAAACATTTAAAGGGTCACAACTTTGCCAAAAAACATTCAACCGAAATATGGCGATGATATGCACAACTAGGCTTGATACTGATCATCCTTGTCAAGTTTCGTCTATATCCAGTCAGGGTTTCAGGAGAACTAGCCCGGAAAAAAATTGTGGTATTAAATCCTTTAAAGGGCCATAACTCTGCCAAATATCTGTAAACCGGAACGCGACGATGACATGCACAACTAGGCTTGGTGCTGATCATCCCTGCAAAGTTTCAATGAAATCTGGCAAGGGGTTCAGGAGAAGTAGATCAGACAAAGTTTGTGTATTAAAACCTTTTGCCAAAAAATCATTCAACCGGAATACGACATGGAATGGATCATCCCTAAAAAGCTTCGTTTAAATCCGGCCATGGGTTCAGGAGAACTAGTCATAACAATGTTTGTGTATTAAAACCTTTAAAGGGCCATAACTCCCCCAAAAATCATTTAACCGGAACACGGCGATGATTTGCACAACTAGACATGGAATCGATCATCCCTAAAAAGTTTCGTTTAATCCGGCCAGGGGTTCAGGAGAACTAGTCAGAACAAAGTTTGTGTATTAAAACCTTTAAAGGGCTATAACTCCGCCAAAATCATTCAACTGGAACACGGTGACTATGTACAACTACTTGGTACTGATCATCCCTGCAAAGTTTCAATGAAATCCGGCCATATGAAGGCCCTTTCGTCTTAATGAGGCCAAGATATAGCATATTTCAGAAAATCAAGGGCCAGGACTCCGATGTAAATGGTCCAATCTGGGTGGTTTTCGAATTTGTCCAAGCTTTCATTGATATTAACAATCTGGTCAAGTTTCTTAAAGATCGGATGAAAGATGAAGGCCCTATTGTCTTAACGAGGCAACATATAGGATTTTTAATCAAGGGCCATAACTCCGCTGTTACTAGTCCGTTATGGCTGGTTTTCGAACTTGCCTGAGCTTTCATTGATATTAACAATGTGGTAACGTTTGGTAAAGATCGGATGAAAAATGAAGGCCCTATCGTCTTAACGAGGCAAAATATAGCATTTTGAACTAAATCAAGGGCCATAACTCCGCTGTTACTGGTCCGATATAAATGGTTTTCGAACTTGTCTGAGCTTTCATTGATATTAACAATCTGATAAAGTTTGGTAAAGATCAGATGAACAATGAAGCCCTTATCGTCTTGAGGCAAAATATAGCATTTTTAACTAAATCAAGGGCCGTAACTCTGCTGTTACACGGGTCCGATATGGCTGGTTTTCGAACTTGTTCGAGATTTCAACGACATTAGCAATCTGATAAAGTTTGGTAAAGATTGGATGAACATCGAAGCTCCTATCATATTAACGAGGCAAAATATAGCATTTTTAACTAAATCAAGGGCCATAACTCCGCTGTTACTAGTCCGATATGGCTGGTTTTCGAACTTATCCGAGCTTTCATTGATATTAACAACCTGTTAAAGTTTGGTAAAGATTGGATGAAAAATGAAGGCTCTCTCGTCTTAACGAGACAAAAGTTAACGACGGACGACGGAAAGAAAAAAAAAAGTAAACAAATCTGGTAAAGTTTGGTAAAGATCGGATGAAAATGAAGGCCCTATCGCCTTAACTCCGCTGTTACTAGTCCGAAATGAAGGCCCTATCTTCTTGACGAGGCAAAATATAGCATTTTTAACTAAATCAAGGGCCATAACTCCGCTGTTACTAGTCCGATATGGCTGTTTTTTGAAATTTTCCGAGCTTTCCTTGATATTAACAACCTGTTAAAGTTTGGTAAAGATTGGATGAAAAATGAAGGCCCTATCGTCTTAACAAGACAAAAGTTAACGACGGACGACGGAAAGGAAAAAAAGTAAAAAAATCTGGTAATGTTTGGTAAAGATCAGATGAAAAATGAAGGCCCCATCGCCTTAACTCCGCTGTTACTGTTCTGATCTGGCTGGTTTTCGAACTTGTCCGAGCTATCAATAATATTAACAATCTGGTAAAAATCGGATAAAAAATGAATGCCCTATCGCCTTAACGAGGCAAACTGTAGCATTTTCAACTAAATCAAGGGCCATAACTCCGCTGTTACTGGTCCGAGCTTTCATTGATATTAACAATCTGGTAAAGTTTGGTAAAGATCAGATGAAAAATGAAGGCCCTATCGTCTTCGTGTGTTTACAGGTCTATATGTCTTACATTTCTTGTTCAAATTAGCTCAATTAAATTTGGGAATTGGTTTCCTTATAGTATGTTGTAAAGGGTTGCATAAGTAATTTTGTCTTCTGCAAATTCTGGGCTCCCATGGAACCCAAATTGTGATGGCCCATAAAATGTGCAATAAAGGCAGATCTAGGTTTGCGTGTAAGCTGTTGTATATATATCTATAATTTTGGTTTGGGATTTCTTCTTCATACTTCATCCATATTGGGGCATGAGCTCCCTCCTCCCTGCCCTCCCCCAACCCGGTTACAGGAACCAAAATTATTTAAGCAGCCCTTAAGATAATGATATAAGGAAGCTCATGGCCAAATTTGGTTGTGCTAGGATAAGAAATGTAAGAGATATAGACTTGTAAACACAGCTTACACGCACAATTTGATGTGAAATGGGATACATTTTATGGGCTTAATCAGAATTTAGGTTCCATGGGAGCCCATGGGTTACAGGAATCAAAATTGCTTATGCAGTGGTTAAGATAATGCTATAAGGAAGACAATGGCCAAATCTGGTTTTGTTAGGATAAGAAATGTAAGAGACATAGACTTGTAAACACAGCTTACACGCAAACCTTGATGTGGGACGCCAACGCCAGGGTGATTACATAAGCTCTCTTATTCTTCGAATAGTCGAGCTAAAAATTACTACTCCCACCCAACCAGAGCACTGCTTGTTCACGCCAATGCAAGGCGATGTGATGGTGCTATGAGGTGCCAGATAGTGGTTCATGACACAGTTTTGCTGTGGAGTAATCGGGGCAGACGTTTGAACAAAAAAAAAGACACACAGTTGCAAGCTACATGAATAAAATGCTACTGCCTAGTTGGATCTTAATGTATTAAACATAGTTCATGTTTCAATTTCTTTTATATAATCCATTAAAAACTTGCACCACCCCACCCCAATTAGATGATCTGGATATCAAATACCTTTCTGTTTCTTGTCAGTAGAGCACTTCAAGGTCTCTGACCTCTTATACTTGTTTTTGACATATATGCAAAAAACACAACTTTTTTAAGTTTTATTATCAATTATCAATATACATAAATATATCTACATGCAAATATCAACAATTTTCATTTTGCGACATAATATTACAGTATTTGTACGTTTTATGTTCAAGGTTTAAGTTGCACATAATGTAAGCATAAACATTCAAATTAGACTGCATGTACATTTCTGAATAAATACTATTCTTCAAAGCCTAATTATAACTGTATATTTCTTTAACCCTTACCCTGCTAAGCACGATAATAGCCTTTGCATCCATTGTAAACCTAGATCAGCTTGTGAGTAATTCGCAGGATGATCAGGATTTACAATGTCCAAGGCTGCTGATCAGTCATTCCCACAAACACCCTTTTGTCATATAAATGGAATGGTCTTAATTCAAAGAAAGAACAGTCCATTATATATATATATATATATATATATGTGTAGCAGGTTAAGGGTCAAAAGTGTCATGTTAATAGTATTAACTTCCATTAATTGGTCATTTTGACAATATTTTTTCTGAACAGTATAAGAACATGTAATGGAACTAATGCCTTTCACATAAATATTGTTTAATCCTTATTTACTTTCAACTGCTTTTGCATTTGCCATTTGGGAAATAAAATATGCACAAAATAATTATATATTTTAAAGGGACACACGGCAATTTTGCGGTAGTTTTTAAAATTTAAAACAAAACAATTTAATTTAATTTATTAATACAGTATCATCTCTTAAATTGAATAATTTTCTTTTTCAAGTCTTTGTTATTCTATCATTACTTAAAAATATATATTAATAGTGCATTATAATCAACAATTTAGGTGGGTGTTCCTCCCCAAACCCCACCACCCACCCACTCCCCCTCCTGAGAATCAAATACTCTCTAATTTAGAGCTGAGAACTCCTTCATTTTACATTTTAGTCCCGAGTACTGAATACTACTTAAAATAAATTTCTTTATAAAAATTAACCAATTTGCTATTTATTCGACAGTTTTTTTTTACATAGAAAACATAGTTTGAAGGCATGTACCTATTTTTTATGCGTACTGAATACTAAATAATGTAAATTGCGGGTACTGGCACCCGGGCCGTGAGTACTGAATACTCTAAATTTGCCCTGAATACTGCGTACACCCCCATTTAGTAATATGCAAAAACAACTGCCTTTGATATATTCAAATTATTAGCATTAAAGATTTTCAAAAATATATGTAAGTTATGAAAAATATATGTAAGTTAAGCGGATGCTGGGAGTTTAAAAACAATAGCTGTCGGATGATAGCGGTCTATACTTTAGAGGCTTTTTTTTTTTATTGGGAAACTAAGGTGAAAAAAATGGCAGAATTCTGTTTAATTGCTTGACACATAATTAAGTTTACTGTCAAACATTAACTGCTAACGGAGCCCTCATGGCGTGTAGAATAACTTGCCCTTTCTTCGAAAAGTTGAGCTAAAAACAAGATTGTCGTAGGTCCCTTCAAATCACAACATATATAGCTTGACATCAATAAGAATGTGACGGGGGCTGCTACCCTGTGTTATCCTCATATACCCTGGTGTAGATTCTCTCCTCATGACCTTCTGTGTGTGCTGCCATCCGTGCCAATGTAAACAGGAAATCACTCAATCTACAATGGAAATAACAAAAAAAGTCACTCAATAATAAACAGGAAGTCACTCAATCTACAATGGAAATAACAAAAAAAGTCACTCAATAATAAACTGGAAGTCACTCAATCTACAATGGAAATAACAAAAAAGTCACTCAATAATAATACAGGAAGTCACTCAATCTGCAATGGAAATTACAAAAAAAGTCACTCAATAATAATACAGGAAGTCACTCAATCTACAATGGAAATAACAAAAAAGTCACTCAATAATAAACAGGAAGTCACTCAATCTACAATGGAAATAACAAAAAAGTCACTAAATAATAAACTGGAAGTCACTCAATCTACAATGGAAATAACTGGAAACACTCCATTGAAACACTCCATTGAAAACGGAAATAAACCAGAAGTCATCAATCTACAGTGGAAACACTCCACTGAAAATGGAAATAAACAAGAAGTCATCAATCTACAGTGGAAACACTCAATCCACAATGGAAATAAACACAAAGTCACTCAATCTACAGTGGAAACACTCCACTGAAAATGAAAATAAACACAAAGTCACTCAATCTACAGTGGAAACACTCCACTGAAAATGAAAATAAACAAGAAGTCATCACTCTACAGTGGAAACACTCCATTGAAAATGGAAATAAACAAGAAGTCATCAATCTACAGTGGAAACGCTGAACTGATAATGGAAATTAACAAGAAGTCATC